>JAXCMG010000060.1:2196933-2237813 GCA_034642415.1 Podarcis siculus
AATAATAATAATAATAATAATAATAATAATAATAATAATAATAATAATAATAATTTATTTGTACCCCGGCCATCTGGCTGAGTTTCCCCAGCCACTCTGGGTGGCTCCCAATCAAGTGTTAAAAACAGTTCAGCATTAAAGATAAGCTGTTTAAGTTTCAAACCAACTCAGAAACAGGACAGAAACTCAAAAACAGGGCTGAAGCGCTCCTGACTGCTGATGTTAAAGACTGATTTTTTGTTCCCCACTGCTCTAACCACTGAGCCACACTGTCCTGGATCAGGACAGTGGCTCGTCTAGTCCGCAAGCAGGCCCTGAGCGAGAAGGCACTCGATTTCACCCCTCCAACAGCTGCCCCTTCTCCCTCCGAGGTCTGACGGGACCCCTGTGTCCCCCCTGCGACCGTCTGGTTCAGCCGCCTCCTCCTCAAACCAGCAAGGAGATGGTGGCTGAACTTTGCTGGCCGAGGAAACCGCCAGCCCTGTCCCTTGAGGGTTGCTGTTTGTGACCCATCTGCTCCCCTCTCTGTGCCCTCCGCCCGGCCCTGCCGTCGGACAGCTGCTTGGAAGGGCAGCTGGCCGCATTTGGGACGGTGTCTGCATTCCTAGAGAGAGGCGTGGAGCACGTAACCCGACTCCCGGCCGCCGTTTCCAGTCGGATGCTCGGACCTATTATGGGAGCGACCGGTCCCGGGGCACCCAGAGGAGCCGGCGTCTCTATTTAGAGGTGCTGCCCAGGAATCAAGTTAAAAATAGGACTCTGCCAGTGTGGGAAAGGCTATGGATCGACTTGAGTTGGCAGCGCAGTTGTGGGAACTCAGAGCGTGTGGGATTTATTCTCTTGTCCTCCTCTCCAGATGCAAATTTTGCAGGTGCGATCCTGTGTACGCCTGCTCAAAGGTTATCCCTTTTGAGTTGGTTGGGCTTTGTCCAGCAATGTCACACCCAGCTTAGGCCTATGGAAATAAATTTACTGTATTTTTTGCTCTAGAAGACTCACTTTTCCCCTCCTAAAAAGTAAGGGGGAATGTGTGTGCGTCTTATGGAGCGAATGCAGGCTGTGCAGCTATCCCAGAAGCCAGAACAGCAAGAGGGATTGCTGCTTTCACTGCACAGCGATCCCTCTTGCTGTTCTGGCTTCTGAGATTCAGAATATATTTTTTCTTGTTTTCCTCCTCCAAAAACTAGGTGTGTCTTGTGGTCTGGTACATCTTATAGAGCGAAAAATACGGTACTTAAGTCATTCATATATCAGTTGCTGGAAACCGCAGGAAGGGACAGCGCTCCTGTATTCAAATCCTGCTTTCGGGTTTCCCAAAATGGGCATCTGGTTGGTCACTGTGAGAGGTGGAAGATGGACCAGATTTGCCACGGGCCTGATCCAGCACACTCATCTTACGTTTGTTAAATTGCTGTCTGAAACATTTATAAGACACCAGCCTGAAGAAGGTCTTTTCAGCAAGACCTCTGACCTATCCCGACCCCATAAACAACCCACAATATTTCGGTGTAATCACAAATTTGTAAAACTGCTTTTCCTTTTTTCCACTAGGTGTGCATATGCTTTTCGGTAATGGATAATTAAAAAGCAAAACAAATAAATTTACAGCTCAGTTGTAAACAGATTAAAAACATTAGCAGGATCATTGTAATAACCCACAGTTTTATAAGAGTATGTAGTTACAGTAGATAATTTAAGTGAGCAAGTTGAATGAATTTGGATATCAAAAAACAAATTTAAGGAACCGCAGAAAGAGGGGGGAAGGAAGTCAAATTTTGAAATGTTAATTTGATTGTGAAACTAATGAAATGTATAAATTTGAAAAGTATAAATAAAAAACAAAAACAAAACAGAGAGGTTCATAGATGGATGGATGGACTGAATGGCCATCTGGAGAGGGTGAGATTTGAACCTGCGATCCTTTGCATGCAGGGCAGATTTCCTGCTGCTGAGCCACAGCCTCGGCCCTCCAGATGTTTTGAGACTACAATTCCCATCATCCCTGACCACTGGTCCTGCTAGCTAGGAATCATGGGAGTTGTAGTCCCAAAACATCTGGAGGGCCGAGGTTGAGGAAGCCTGGCCTAGTATCTGGGGGAGGGGGAAAGAGCAATTCAGAAAAGACATTGACGGAGGCTGGAACTGGACATAACTGTGAGCCAAGTGCGAAAGCAATTTGCGGCTTGTTTCTCAAAAGAGCCGTGGGGTTGGAAGGGGTTCCCGAGGGTCATCTAGTCCAACCCCCTCTTGTCCTCTGTTTCCCAGCATCCCAAGCGGCGGGCGATGTGTGGAAGGAAAGCGGAGACATGTCGGACGGGGGCAGCAGCAGCACCAGTGGGCACTGGAGTTGTATGTCGACCCCGTCTCCGCCCCATTCTGAGGCCAGCCCCAAGTACTCGAGCGAAGCCTTCAGTTCTCCCCGGCCGGATGACGGCTTTGAGACGGACTTGGACCCCTTCCTCTTTGATGAGCCTGCTCCCCGGAAGAGAAAGGTAGGGGGCGCATAAGTGGGATGGGGGCAGTGGCTGGAGAATCGCCCCACGTAACGCGGATTCTTCGCTGCCTGATTTTTTTGCGACTTTCATTAGGTAAAGGTAAAGGGACCCCTGACCATTAGGTCCAGTCGTGACCGACTCTCGGGTTGCGGCACTCATCTCGCTTTACTGGCCGAGGGAGCCGCCGTTTGTCTGCAGACAGGTTCCGGGTCATGTGGCCAGCATGACTAAGCCGCTTTTCCAGAGCAGCGCATGGAAACGCCATTTACCTTCCCGCTGGAGCGGTACCTATTTATGTACTTGCACTTTGACGTGCTTTCGAACTGCTAGGTTGGCAGGAGCAGGGACCGAGCAACAGGAGCTCACGCCGTCGTGAGGATTCGAACTGCCGATCTTCTGATCTGCAAGTCCTAGGCTCTGTGGTTTAACCCACAGCGCCACCCGCGTCCCTTTTGCGAATTTCATTAACTCATTGTTAAACTCTGGAATTCCCTCCTGCAGGAGGCGGTAATTGCCACTGACTATGATGGCTTTGTTCGCCAGAAGCGGCTTAGTCATGCTGGCCACATGACCCGGAAGTTGTATGCCGGCTCCCTCGGCCAATAAAGCGAGATGAGCGCCGCAACCCCAGAGTCGTCCGTGACTGGACCTAACAGTCAGGGGTCCTTTACCTTTTTATGATGGCTTTATGCTGGTCTAGATGGGTCATTGGCCTGATCAGCAGACTCTTCTGTTCTTACTCAGCAGTTGGTTGATAATTAACTTTGTTAATGATGAGAAAAACAGGCCTGTTTGTCATGTGGATGTCCCTTTTGTAAGAATTTTTTTTAACTGATTTTTTTTTCAAATAAGCAAAGAATACCTATTAATGAGCAAGGCACATATACAAAAGCCTGACTATAGATTTAGTCCCGGGCTGTTTCTTTTCTTCTTCTTCTTTGATAACTTTTTTATTTATTTTCCAAATATGACAAAACGGGAAACAAACAAACAAAAAATCAGAAAAAACCAATAACCAGATTAAACTGCCTGCAGACCTGAACCAATTGTGTCTCTCTCTCTCCTAGAATTCTGTGAAGGTGATGTACACCTGCCTGTGGCCCAGCTGCGGAAAAGTCCTTCGCTCCATCGTGGGGATCAAGAGGCACGTGAAGACCCAGCACTTGGGGTGAGTAAGGCCCCAAGACCCCGGCCGAACGGCGTTCACCCAGAGAGAAGCGATGCGGTGTTGAAATTCCTTTCATTGCAGCTGGTTGGGCTGGATCAGCAATGTCCAACAGGTCGATCACAATCGACAGGTCTCCTTTTGATTGCCGGCTGGAGAAACAAATGTGCTGGAATTCTCTGTCCCCCTCCGTCCTTGTTCTGTCCATGAAATGGGGGGGACGTTACTGAAAAGAAGCTTTGTCCTCTTAATTGCGTCATGTTGTGCGGTAGATCACTGCCAGTCGTTTTATGCTGGGAGTAGATCGTGCCTGGGCTAGATGAACTTGGGACGTGGGTGGCACTGTGCATTAAACCACAGAGCCTAGGACTTGCCGATCAGAAGGTCGGCGGTTCAAATCCCTGTGACGGGGTGAGCTCCCGTTGCTCGGTCCCTGCTCCTGCCAACCTAGCAGTTCGAAAGCACCTCAAAGTACAAGTAGATAAATAGGTACTGCTCCAGCGGGAAGGTAAACGGCGTTTCCGTGCGCTGCTCTGGTTCGCCAGAAGCGGCTTAGTCCTGCTGGCCACATGACCCGGAAGCTGTACGCCGGCTCCCTCGGCCAATAAACGAGATGAGCGCCGCAACCCCGGAGTCGGTCACGACTGGACCTAATGGTCAGGGGTCCCTTTACCTTTAGATCGTGCCTGGGCTAGATGAATTTGGGGTAGCGTCCAACTCTCTCATTCTGTGATGGAACTTGGGCGCTATTGACAGAATCAGAGGCTCCAGATGTGCCTGATTCCAGATATGGAACATCTGTGTGCAGGTGGCCTTCCAAGTTGAGCTCCTCAAGGACAGTTGCTGTACCTGCCAGCTTGAGGAGTTGTTGTTGCTGTACAATCACAGAACTGTAGAGGTGGAAACGATCCCAAGTGTCACAGTCGTTCCCGTTGGGTTGTCACAGCCGGCCATGGTGGACGCCGCGACTGGCGTAGAGGCCAGAATTGGAGCTTCAACTTCCAACCACCTGGTATTTATACCAAGGCTGGCCAATCCGGAGGTGCCATGCCCCCTGCCAATCTCAGCTGCCCACATTGCCCATTCCCGTCCCATTTGCGAGCCTGAAAGAGAACTGAAAGGTGTAATAGAACAATTGGAACCTTATACCATATGTGGTGGTCGTGTCCGGAAATTAAGAAATATTGGAATACGATACATGAGGAAATTAAAAAGCTAATAATAACATCACATAATAAAAGAGCAGAATCGTATTAGGAATTTTGAATGGAGATATCCCGAATGACAAAATTAATATTTTCTTGCTCCTGACAACAGCAGCAAGAATGTTAATAGCCAATACAGTGGTACCTCGGGTTACATACGCTTCAGGTTACGGACTCCGCTAACCCAGAAATAGTACCTTGGGTTAAGAGCTTTGCTTCAGGATGAGAACAGAAATCGTGCTCCAGTGGTGCAGCAGCAGCGGGAGGCCCCATTAGCTAAAGTGGTGCTTCAGGGTAAGAACAGTTTCAGGTTAAGAACGGACCTCTGGAACGACTTAAGTACTTAACCCGAGGTACCACTGTAATTGAAAAGGAAATTACGTTCCAACCAAAGAAGAATGGCTGAATAAATTATGTGAATACTTGGAATTAGCAAAGTTGACCGATTTGATAAGACAAAACCCAAAAAATGTAATCCAGGAACAATGGAAATGTTTAAATGATTATTTATGTAGACAAAGATTAAGTGTAAGGTATTGGTTGTGTTTAGAATAGATTTATGAAAGATTTAGAATACTTATTGATTAGAATATTTGTGTGAGATTGTATGTGAAAAATATGGAACAACAGAGACAATCTTGCTCAAAATGCATATAGGAAGTGCAGTGTAAGCAATGGAAGTCAACCAATGAAATTTTATTATTGAGATATTTGTAGGATAAATTTGGAAGAAATTCTTCCAACTTTTTTTCTTCTTTTTCTCTTTCTTTTTTCTTTTCCTCCTTTTTTCTCTTTTCTTTTTCTTTTATATGTGTGTGCTTATCTGTATGTATGTATTTGCTATATTTTGCATATATTTTGCAATAATTACGTTAAATAAGTTAATAAAATAAAAGGGGGGAGAGAGAGCTCTGAGGCTCGGACATCCATGGGGGATTTGCCCCCAAAAGCACAGCGTCGTCTCTGAGCTCTGAACGACGAGCAAAACAAAAGGGGAAACTGGGAGGTGGGCGGTTAATGCTACCTGGGCTGTTCTGTGGTTGAGAGGACGATACCCGTCCGTTTGATCTGGGGAGCTGATGGAAAAAGGGCGCCTCTAATTTAAATCCCCAGAGCCCAAAATTTGGCAAATGTTGGACTTGCGTCGCCCCAGTTCCCCGGGCATTGCTTCATCTCTCTTTTCCCATCGCTGCAGAGACGGCGCCAATTCTGACCAGCGGAAGAGGGAGGAGGATTTTTACTACACGGAAATGCAAGTGAAGGACGAGGCGCCCCCTGAACCCGTAGCGGCGGTCTCCAGCCCCACCACCACCTCTGCGGGGGCTTCTTCTCCCATCGCCATCCAGCAGACTCTGTCGCAGCCAGAGGCTCTCATCCTGGACCAAGCAGTCCCGCCAGAGCATCACCTGTCCAGCAGCGCTCTCAGCCAGTCGGCTCCTAGCTCCTTCTGGCACATCCAAGCTGACCATGCGTATCAGGTAGGGCCCTGCCAGCCCTACCTAATAATATTTATTATTATTATTATTATTATTATTATTATTATTATTATTATTATTATTATTGATTTCTACCGCAGCCACTCTGGGTGGCTTCCAGCAGAAGGTTAAAAATACATTAAAACATCAGTTGTCAAAAGCTTCCCTAAACGGGGCTGCCTTCAGATGTCTTCTGAATGTCATATAGTTGTTTATTTCTTTGACATCTGATGGGAGGGCGTTCCACAGGGCGGGTGCCCCCATGGAGAAGGCCCTCTGCCTGGTTCCCGAAGCAACAGGGTCAGAGTTTGGGGCCGCTCCCAGATCCCCCTTTGTGCCCAGACGCTCAGGTGGCTTTTACCAGCTAGTATGCCACCTACAAGGGATGCAGGTGGCGCTGTGGGTTAAACCACAGAGCCTAGGACTTGCTGATCAGAAGGTCAGCTGTTCGAATCCCCGCGATGAGGTGAGCTCCCGTTGCTCGGTCCCTGCTCCTGCCAACCTAGCAGTTTGAAAGCACGTCAAAGTGCAAGTAGATAAATAGGTACCACTCTGGCGGGAAGGTAAACGGCGTTTTCGCGCGCTTCTCTGGTTCGCCAGAAGCGGCTTAGTCATGCTGGCCACATGACCCGGAAGCTGTATGCCAGCTCTCTCGGCCAGTAGAACAAGATGAGCACCACAACTTCAGAGTCGGCCACGACTGGACCTAATGGTCAGGGGTCCCTTTACCTTTACCATTATGCCACCTACAAGGGACGTGGGTGGCGCTGTGGGTTAAACTACAGAGCCTAGGACTTGCCGATCAGAAGGTCGGTGGTTCAAATCCCCGCAACAGGGTGAACTCCCGTTGCTCGGTCCCTGCTCCTGCCCACCTAGCAGTTCAAAAGCACGTCAAAGTGCAAGTAGATAAATAGGTACCGCTCCGGCGGGAAGCTAAACTTCGTTTCCGTGCGCTGCTCTGGTTTGCCAAAAGTGGCTTAGACATGATGGTCACATGACCCGGAAGCTGTACGCCGGCTCCCTCGGCCAATAAAGCGAGATGAGTGCCGCAACCCCCGAGTTGGCCACGACTGGACCTAATGGTCAGGGGTCCCTTTACCTTTATGCCACCTACAAGGGTAGTCTGGCTACGGTGATGCATGCTTTGAAAACATGCAGCGTGCAGTTAAACTACAGACCTCTCTCTTTCTTTCTCTCTCTCTCTCTCCTGCAACCCCATAAATGCATTTTGCAAAATAGGCAGCAGAGATTGGATGCAGCAAATCCTTTAACGCCTCTCTTGTTTTTTCTCTCTCAGGCTCTGCCGTCCATCCAGATCCCAGTATCCCCGCACATATTCACCAGTATCAGCTGGGCTGCCGCGACATCTACCATCCCCACCCTCTCGCCGGTGAGTCCTGACTATAGATGTAAAATTTCTGGAAATTTTGAAGCCATGAGAAAAAATTGTTTCCCCCCCTTGTTTTTTCCGGGGGGAAAATAGAAATTTTGGAAAAATTGAAAAAAAGTTTTGTGTGGTTTTACAAATTGAGTGAAATGCAATTTATATAAAAGCATTCTGCCTGCAATAAAACATGTAACCACCCCCCTTCCCCTCAAAAGCAAAAAAAAGCAAGAAACCATCAACGTAAAAATAATCAGATTTGCCCCTTAGCACCAATAGCAAATAAAGTTAAAGTCCACCTCAATATTTAAGCTCCATAGAAGGTCTACCCTTTTTGAGTAGTGCTTTTTTTAAAAGAAGAAACAGAAGACACAACAGTTTATTCTGTCTCATTTTCTGAACTTCTGCTGTCATTTTCTATTTCTTCCTCTTTGCCATTTTTCTCATGAACTTCAAAAAAAAAAAAAAAAAACAGCTTTGGAAAAAAACAGGAAAAAAACCCTGGTTCCCCCCCAATTTTTCTGGGTTTTTTCCAGGCCTTTTGTCAGATGTCAGTGGTGGTTGCTCGTGAGTAACCAGGCAGGACTCAGACATGTCTTTTACAGGTTTTATTTTGGTGCAAAACTATTTACAGTGCAGAGCCACAAGTTCATGTCTGCCTCAATTGCTAGCAGAATCTGGGAGTGCTTGTTTCCTGGACCTCCGCCAACATAACTGTCTCATTACTCGCAGCCTTTTCTTTCCCTCTTTGCGCTTTAGACCTCTGCGCAGGGCGGGCGACGGATGGGGCGCGCTTCGCAAGATTTTCGGAGGCTCCATGTAACACGACTGCCCCTCTGTTTCCCGCCCCTGTTCCGATGGCAGTTCCCTGACACCTTTCAATCTCTAGTCCTGACTTCTGTGGCTGCAGGAATCTTGAGGGGCACAGAGGGCTTTTTCCAGCGTCTTGGGGAGGTGGGGTCCTGGTGAGACTTGCTCTTGGGTGTATCGTAAAGCGCGTACGTTTCTGGTTTGCAGGTGCGAAGCCGGTCCCTGAGTTTCAGTGAGCAGCAGCCTCCGCCGCCGCTGCCGCCTCCTCCTCCGCCACCTGTCTTGAAATCCCACCTGATTGTCACGTCTCCTCTGCGGGCACCCAGCAGCTCGAGGTAAGGCCGGCAAATAATAATAATAATAATAATAATAATAATAATAATAATAATAATAATAATAATACAGCGGTATCTCTGGATACGAAAGGGATCCGTTCCAGAGCCCCATTCGCCTCCAGAAGCAAATGCAACCCGTGTCTGCGCATGCACGGGTTGTTATTTGCCACTTCCACGCGTGCGCGTCATGTCATTTTAACAGTCTGCGCATGCGCGATCGGCAAAACCCAGAAGCACTCGAAGCAACTTCAACCTGAGGTATGACTGTAATACAGTGAACGCTCGGGTTGCGAATGTGGTCCGTGCGGAATGCACATTCACAACCCGCAGAATTTTCTTTTTCTTTTTTTTTAAAAAAAGATTTTTATTAAGGTTTCAACAAATTTTATCATAACAAACAAAACAAAACAACACAATAACAAACAGTAAACAATATAAAACACAGAAAACAAACAAAAATATATACGTTCAACTCTTAACTTCATGTAACTTACTTTCCCCACTTCCTCACACCTCCCTTTTCTGTATTCCAATTTCCAATTTGGTTTCAGCAAATTCTTCCTCTATTTTGACTAATTTTAATATTGTTTAATTTATTTTAAATTAACCATTACCACTGCTATCCACTTATCTTCTAATCCCCCATCATTGATTAATTTTGCTGTATTTCTTTACTTGTTACTTACAAAACCTCTTTGTCAACTTTGTCACTAATGCCACATTATCTCTATCTCCTGCATCACTTTAACATTCGAATAATTTACAATGTTTTTGCAGATAGTCTTTAAATTTCTTCCAATCTTCTTCTGTTTGTTCTTCTCCCATGTCTCGAATTCTGCCAGTCATTTCTGCCAGTTCCATATAGTCTATCAATTGCATCTGCCATTCTTCCAGACAACCCGCAGGATTCGCAACCTGCAGCGGTGCGTCTGCGCACACATGGGTTGCGATTTGGCGCCTCTGCGCATGCGCAAAGTGCGATTTAGCACTTCTGTGCATGTGCAACCGCCGAAACCCGGAAGTAACCCGTTCTGGTACTTCTGGGTTTTGGCGGGTCCTTAACCCAAAAAAACGCAACCTGAAGCGTCTATAACCCGAGGTATGACTGTAATCATCATCATCATCATCATCATCATCATCCACCCATCTGGCTGTGTTCCCCTGGCCACTCTGGGCAGCTTCCGACACATATAAAAACATAATAAAATGTCAAACATTGCAAACTTCCTAAAAGCTTTTTTTTATTAATTTATTTTACAATGCATATAAAACAGAGAACTACAATTACGGCAACAGGCAAAAATTAAAAGATGGGGGGGGGGAACAAACTGTAAAATAGACACCTAGAATGGGTAAGCTGCACATGAATTAAAATAAGCAAGCCCAAGTAAAGACTTATCAACTCTATCAGATCATCAAGTATTGTTCTACATTTGCCGGGATTGTGGCAAGCTTGAAAATGATGGTTCTGGACTCCCCTGAGATCTAGGGATGGAGGAAATAAAGGAACGAATGAATGAATGGCGTAACAGAATGCCAAATCCTGTCAAAAGTGTCTGGAGGTTCTAGTCCAGGCATGGCCAAACTTGGCCCTCCAGATGTTTTGGGACTACAACTCCCATCATCCCTAGTTAACAGGACCAGTGGTCAAGGATGATGGGAACTGTAGTCCCAAAACAGCTGGAGGGCCAAGTTTGGCCATGCCTGTTCTAGTCCTTGTCGAAACCACAAATTATGTGTGATTTAGGTCTGCCTGGATAGCTCAGTTGGATAGAGCGTGGTGCTGATAACGGCAGGGTTGCAGGTTTGATCCCCGTATGGGACAGCTGCGTATTACTGCGTTGCAGGAATTTGGATTATATGATCTTCAGTTGTGTGATTCTTTGATTTTCCTGTATTACAGCTATATTCCAGAGTCAGCAGTACCAAATGTCTGGTATAAGATTTTGGTCAGTGTCTGATTGAGTTGCGATCACTATTTGTGTTGCTAAGATTATATAAAAATATATATTAAAATAATAATAGTAGTAGCAGTAGTAGTAGTAGTAATAGAGTTGTGATCACTATTTGTGCTGCCAAGATTATATATATATATATTTTAAAACAACATCAACAATAATAATTTTTATTTGTACCCCACCCTCCCTGGCTGGAGCCAGGCTCAGGGTGGCTAAAAACATAAAACTAACACAGTATACAAAGAACATAAGAACATAAAAACATGCAATCAATTAATTAAAATACATCTTAAAATTAGTCCAGAGCAAATTAAAATCTGGACAGATGGCAGTCCACGGGTAAAATTGACGTGATGATGATAATAATAATAATAATAATAATAATAATAATAATAATAATGATAAATTTTTATTATTTATACCCCGTCCATCTGGCTGGGCTTCCCCAGCAACTCTGGGCGGCTCCCGACAGAACCCCCAAAACAGAATAAAACTCCAAACATTAAAAAGCTCCCTATCCCTGCCTTCATCAGAAACACTCAGCAACATTTATTTTGAACCAGGTCTTCTTGACTTCCTTTCCGTTTGGCCCCGTGGTTCCCAAAGTAGTTCCAAACACACCCAGAAGACCCCCCCCCAGGACTGCAGAGGCTGCTGTCCGCCTCTGTCCCCCTGTTTTCACGGCCGTGTTAAGGGGAGGATAACTCTGCGAAGTTCTCTTGCGTCTCCTTCAACGCCTCTCCCCTGCCTTTCTCTCTCCCGCAGGAAAGTCCGCGGCGAAGCCAAGAAGTGCCGTAAGGTCTATGGCATCGAGCACCGCGACCAGTGGTGCACCGCCTGCCGGTGGAAAAAGGCCTGCCAGCGATTCCTGGACTGAGCGCATGCAAGTTTCCCAAGGTGGAGGGAGCAATTCTCTCTCTCTCGCTGCCAGCCAAGCGCCAAGGGGCCAGACCTCTGTGTTTTTGCAGCGTCCGCACCCTTGGAAGCTCTCTCCCCGTGCTTCAGCGGAGATCTCAAGAGCCCGTCCTGGGCTCCGTATATTCTACGTCCGGCAGGTTTTTTTCCTTCCTAATTTTCAGTGTTTTGTGGGAATGTTCGTTTTTTAAAAACACATCTTTTCCTCTTTTTTAACACACACAAATACAGCACCTCCCTTTCTATTTGTAAATAAGAGGTGCGAAGCGGGGAGGAGAGAGAGTTTTTGGCTTGGTGTAGCTTAACAGACTTGTTTCTCGGTGTGCCCAGGGACCAAAGAACCTTTTTTCCTGAACTGTTCCCTCCAAACGTGGTTGGCCGAGTGTTTGGGTCGGTGGTTGCAATATGGAGTGCATAGGAGCATCCCTTATCTAACCCCAAATCGAGAGGGTGCTGGGTCCGTCAGCTGAAGGAGGAAGGGGCGTGGCTGACTTCCTGTGGACTCCGCCAGCACGCTGTCTCCCCCTTCTGGTGCCCGGGAGGAATTACACGCGTGCACCCAAGCCCTGGGTTTCCCCCCTTCCTTTTAAACATTACGCTGTCAAAAGAACAATCATTGCATCAAGCTACAATCCAGCGAATGCTTGTTTCGTTTTCTAAAACCGAAGTGGAAGGAACCTGGCTATATTGCTTTGCTTTATGTTTTATTCCCCCATTTTATACCTAAAATTTAATGTGCAAAACAGCCCTGGGGCACCTGAGGATTTCTCGTGTGGCTTCAGTTGCCCCCTGCCTCAAAGGCCAGACCCAGCGTTACCCGAGGGAGGAAATCATATTTTTGCTTAAAGATGGGCTTGCCCATCAAGACCATTGGGTGATTTTGTGGGTGCTCTGGTCTGAACTGGAGCGAGCAAAAGTCATGGGTGCCAGGGCATAAACGCCATTATCGTGGCCTTCCCCTACGTGGCCCCCCTGCCAGTGTTTTGGGCTGGCTGGGGCTGATGGGAGTTGTAGTCCGAAACACTGGCAGGGCATCCGGTCGAGGAATTTGCTTCCTTCCTTCCTCTCCAAGGTCAGACCCGTTGCGCATGCAATCCAGACCGTTCGTCGCCAATGCACCAAACCTGCGCCATTTTGCAGAGCATGCTGAGAGAATGCGCTTGGCTCACACTGTGAAGTTGTGTGGAAAGGCAAAACCTTTTGGGGGAAACCCTCTTTCTAGCCTAGTGCTGCCAGCGGTCAGTGTAGTTGCCAAATGACAATCAATGCAGAGAGTTAGATCTCCGCACTGGGGAACGATAAAAGTAGCCCAGGGATGTCTTGGGACAGGATATTGAAAAACTCCAGGAATGTTTAAGCCCTCTGTTTCCCTGCACCCCCAGGTTGGGGGGGGGAATATGAAAGTTTAGGTAGTACTTTTTTAAAAAATCGGATTTCAGCTTGCTTTAACACACCACGTTCCCAGCGGTTTCCATTTAGGCCCCAGAACCTGGGGGGGGGGGGAGAGGTGGGCCGCCCCACCCACAATTTGTCCCTTGACTCCATCTGCTGTGGGTACAGCACTGCGCAAGGAGAGAGCCCTCATTGAGGCCACCAAACTTTGGGGCTGCCAGTCACGTCAGAGAGGCACTTGTTAATGAATCATGGTTTCCCTTCCTTGGGGGAGCGCTTCCCTCCCTCCACAAAAACCCGTTGCCAGGACAGCTTTTTCCGATTGCTTACGTGGCTTTCCCCGTCCCAGTCACCTGTGTTTTGATAATCATGAGCCATAAACTAAAGACAGAGATCTCTCCTTGCGAAAAGAGCAACTGAATGAACAATGAACACAATGAGGATTTCTTTACAGAAAATAAAAGCTAGCCCTGCTTTACTTTTAAGGGTACTTTTTAAGGCTTGGGGTGGGAGAGTTTTGTTTTTTTAAAAAAAGGAGTTATGTATATTATCGGTGCTTGTTGAAATTTTTGTGTTTTTTCTTGTCATTTTGTGCATCATACACACCAGCCTCCCTCAATCTCCCGATCTTTTGGACCAGAATTGTTCCAGCTGCGGCTGGTTGGCAGATGTGGTCCAAAACATCTGGAAGACTCGAAAGTTGCGGGAGGCTGCAATACACAGTATGTCGGATTTTTTATTTCCCTAAGCCCAGACTCCTGGTCAGTGCTAAAGCTGGTCGACGCCAAAACGTGGGTCTTATTTGAGCGCTTTGAACCTCCAGAGAATCAGTGGATGATTGGATCACCCAAAGCTTGAGCCCAGATTTCTGCATTTTCATATTTCCAAATGTGAGATCTTGGGATATTTGTATTCTCTCAATTTCTTCAAATCAAATCAATCTTTATTATGGTCCAGAGACCCAACAAAACGATTTCTTCAAAGCAGTGTGCGTTTTTTGAAAAAAGAAACCGTCATGAGTTATGATGAGGAAATGTTGTCTTTTTGACAGCTGTGTTTAAATTTTGGGGACAAATAATCTGTGGCATCAGAGACGTTTCTTTGGAAATCTCATCCATCCTGCTTCAGAAATATTGTTCTGTAGCTATCTCGCTGCATTTGACCTTTCTGAGGTCCGGCAAAATCTACCGGATTTCCAAAATGGTCTGTTTCTGTTCCTGAAGGAGCCTCCTGACCTCTCTTCCCCATCAGAATTAATTTGCCTTGAGATTTGGAGACCGGTTTCTTCACTGGCAGAAGTCTGGGCCCTTGGGAACCTCTCTTTCTTTTATTTTTCGCTTCTCGTTTTTTTGTTTTTGTTAAAAGGTGGTTAAGGAGGAGGTGGAAACAGAGAAATAATTTGTAAAGGAAAAAGGAAAGAAAGAAAAAAAGGACTTTGGGGTAAGCATGTGGTATCTGGCTTTCTCTTGCTAAGCTGCAAAAACCCCGGGGTTGGGGAATATTTCCTGCTGTTACCGAGCTATTAAAGGAATGTGCACTCCGTCACTGGGGAGGCGATGATTTATATTCGCCGCTAAAAGCAGCGCCCTGGTTGCTGTATGCTCCAACCCCCGGCCTTGTTCATCTAATGCCTCGTTCCAAAATTCTATAGCACTTAAATTTTGGAAAGTGAAAAAGGAAAAGCTAAGCTTGCATAGGAATATATTTGTTGTCAATATTTTTATTTTGTTTGTTTCATTCCATGGGATAAGAGTTCCCCACCGTCTCTTTTTATTTTCTGAGCTGTGCAGTACAAGCTAGACTGGACAACATAGGTCTGTGGTTTTATGTATGCCTAGCCTTTTTCTTTCTTTTTTAAAAAACTCGCTTGTCAAAGTCGGGTGGTGGGAGGGAACCCAGAATGCAATGGAAACTACGGAACAATCTACCCATGCAACAGATTTCTGCTTTGCCATTATTTCCAGGGTGCACGACTTCCCCTGCACCGAAAGGGCGCAATCCTGTTGTCTCTACGCTTAGGATAGAGGACTTTACATCTGCATGTGATGGCCAGAAACTAGGGGCGAGTGATGGGAACAGGGAGGGCTGGCTCATTCTGCCACTGCCTCCTCCTGGCAGACTGACTGTGAGGGCTGCCTATGCATGAGACTAGCCCTCATTGAGGAGCCAGGTTTAAGGTGCAGCCTGCTAGCCCTCCCTGCTTCGTTCCACTCAAGATGCTCCACTTCCTAGACTCTGGTCCTCCCCGCCAAGCGCTTTATGGCCCTGCATGTAACTCTGATGGCTGGCATACCTGTGTGTTGCCACGCTGTGGACTAGCGCCTTGCTTTTTCTATTGTGGCATGGTGGGAGCTTCGGGACTTGGCAGTCAATAGAAACCAGCAATACACGAATCCCATCACCACTTCAAAAGGTGTGCGCTTCATCTTGGGTCTCTGCATGATGCCCAGGGAGGTGTTCTGCAAATTATTTCAGGGCCCAAAAGTACACAATCCGCCTTCGATCAATGATAGCCTTGCAACTATTGCAGGTAACTTCAGTTTTTTCCCTTGGCAGGAAATGAACCGAAAGCAAAATATTTGCTATTTCCTCTGGCCAAAACAGCTGTTCCTCTGGATTTTCTTTACAGCATTGAGCTCCCCTTTCCTCTGTTTTGGAAAAATAGCCTAAATGTTTAGATCTCATTTTAAAAAATCTCTTCCCTTTCCCTTTCTCTTTTTTCCGGCCCATTCTCTCAGTTTCCCTTGAAATGTGGTCGAGTTTCTTACGTAGAACTTTTTATAGTGAAAAGTCTCTCTTTTCCTCACCTCTCTGTAAAACGGGATGGGGTTGGGGGGTCTCTCCTCTGACCACAGGTGTGTTTACAGCCTTCCTAACAAATGGCAGCTCCTGCAACTGAACTCTATAAGCTGTTTATCCTTGCTACATCCTTAAGGACATGGGTCTATCATTACTTCTAAAGGGTTTTTTATATAAAAAAAATAGGGTTGTATTCAAGCGGGTGCCAAGTCCCTCAACCCATTGATTCCAGTTTTGCAGGGCTTTCGGTCCACCATTCTGGGATCAGAATTTGTTCTTGTGCAACAGAAATTTTCTCTCCCTCCCCCTCCTAAATATAAATCCTAGGGGTTCGCATCCCACAACAGGACACACATCAGAGGGGAATTCTGTTGTGTTAACAGAAAATCCCACACTTGTACAATTACTCTGTTGCATGCCACCTGTATTCTTGTCCATCCAGTGGCGCTCTCTTTCCCCGAGCGAACGGTCCAGGTTTGTTGTTTCTGCATCCTGACCTTGCGAGGCAGAAGTCCCGTGAGTGGAATACCCAGGAAAGACCTGCACACACCACTGTGGGCCGGATCTCCCGCCCCACTTAAGAGGACTTTTGTACACATGTATATAGGAATCTTTTCTACCTATTTCTACTAATAGGAAGAGGTGGGAGCTGTTTTCTAATTTACACTTTTGCACTGTGAACCGTTGAGTTTTCGTTGCGAGGCTGGGAGCCCACATGAGACAGACAGAGAGGAAAAGTTTGTGCAGAAAACCGGCCCAAACTGAACCATTGCACAATGTCTGGTTCGATCCAGAACTCATTTATGACCCCTTCCTGTCAGGAAAGGAAAAAACGAACGCTTGGGTTTCGATCGGGGATGGGAACCGGGGACCCTTTGGGTGTTGTTGGACTACAACTCCCATGATCCTTTGGAGCTGATGGGAGTTGCCTGAAAGCCGCAAGACTCCCACCCTCCCCAGCCAAAATAAACTACCAGCGAAATCCCACATGGAAAGGGCTGCGTGGGTACGTGCATGTGTGGATGTTGTGACCTGTCGGGCATGCATAGACATTTTTGTTAGCTCAGCCTGGCGGGGTTTACCTGCATTTCTAGTCGCCTGAATACAAACTCCTTTTTGCATTTGGTAGAAATCTTCACACACACACACACACACACACCACACACACACACTGGTGCAAGCAATTCTGTGGGTGCATGAGAAAGGGGACCAGCCTGATCACCAGCAATTTTCTTCTTCTCTTTCGAAAGAGTTTAACAAAGGTGCGGAGAGAGAGAGAACCAGGAACCTCCGGTTTTCCTGCCCTTTCTCCCTCGCACAAGTCACACACCAGCCAGTTCAGAAGTTCCAAGATGCTTTCCGTCCTCTCCAAACTGTCCGTCTGTCAAGATCTCCTTAGGAAGCTAAGGAATGCAATGTGGCCGTTTTTGTGGGCTTGCTGGGTTGCTGGCGGGGTGGGAAAGGGCGAGGGGCGCACCCCCCCCAGTTATTACGAGGCGTTTGGACAGGAAAGGGGAAAGGATGAGATCTTGTAACCCGCTAAGAATAGTTGCTGTTTGGATGGTGATACGCTACCAAGCCTAACGGGGGGAATATATCGTTATCGGTGAATTACTGTCTCTTAATTGGAGCTTTTCTTTTTTTGATTGTCTTCCAAGTATTATTTTTTATTGTAAGCAAAACAAAACAAAATGTGAAATGTAATTTTTACAAACGGCAATATGAAATATATTTTATAATAAAATGATATGGCCTGATAACCCTAAGCTTCTCTGGGTTTTTCTTCTCCCACTTGCTTTTACTGTATCATCATCATCATCAAGATGACATTTATACCCTACTTTTTCTCAAAGAAACTGAAGGTGTCGTACATAGTTCTCCCCATTGCAGCCCTACAACAACCCTGTGAGGTAGTTTAGGCTGAGAGGCAGTGACTGGACCCTAATGCCACCCAGGGAGCATGCAGACTGAGTGGCGATTCGAACCCTGGTCGCTCAGGTCCTCGCCTGACTCTAACCACTACACCACCGCTGCCTCTCATTCCATTACTTAAGCAGAAACTCCTGGGGGATGTGCCTGTGTGCTTCAGGCATGTGTGCAGCAACCACAAGGCCGTTTGGAAACAGCCTGATAATGTTTCGGACTTGCTCTGTGTTATTCTGATTTGATTCTTTATTTGGGTTTGAATCTGTTAAACCCAAAGCTCTGGTTTGCTCCCATTGATTATATTTGGGGGGAAGGATCTAAAAGGTCTATTAAAGCTTCTTTTCCCGACTTTATTACATTCCTATCCCACCTTCCCTCTAAGCACCTCAAAGATGCCACACGAAGCTCTCCTCCTCCCCATCCGAGCCTCACAACAACCTTGCGAGGGAGGGTAATAATAATTTATTATTTGTACCCTGCCCATCTGGCTGGGCTTCCCTGGCCACTCTGGGCGGCTTCCAACAAAGATTAAAAATACATTAAAATGTCACACATTAAAAACTTCCCTGAACAGGGCTGCCTTCAGATGTCTTCTAAATGCCAGGTATTTGTTTATCTCTTTGACATCTGATGGGAGAGCGTTCCACAGGACAGGTGCCACCACTGAGAAGGTTCTCTGCCTGGTTCCCTGTAACTTGGTATCTTGCAACGAGGGAACCACCAGAAGGCTCTCGGTGCTGGACCTCAGTATCCGGGCAGAATGATGGGGGTGGAGACGCTCCTTCAGATATACTGGACACTCCTTCAGATATAGTGAATTGTGCTCGGAAATGTATTGGGAGCCAATGTAGGTCTTTCAAGACCGGTGTTATATGGTCTCAGCGACCGCCCCAATCACCAGTCTGGCTGCCGCATTCTGGATTAGTTGCAGTTTCCGGGTTACCTTCAAAGGTAGCCCCACGTAGAGCGCATTGCAGTAGTCCAAGCGGGAGATAACCCGAGGATGCACCACTCTGGCCAGACAGTTTGCGGGCAGGGAGGGTCTCATCCTGCATACCAGATGGAGCTGGGAGACAGCTGCCCTGGATACAGAATTGACCTGCGCCTCCATGGACAGCTGTGAGTCCAGAATGACTCCCACACTGCACACCTGGTCCTTCAGGGGCACGGTTGCCCTATTCAGGACCAGGGAGTCCTCTACACCAGCCCGCCCCCTGTCCCCCAAGAACAGTACTTCTCCAACCCCCTCCGGTTTTTGCTGCTCACGCATGCGCAGAAGCACTAAATTGCACCGCACACATGCACAGACACAGCACCTCCGGGACGGATTACGTCCGCAACTCGAGGTTCCACTGTACTCACATTCTGATGGTTTTGGATTCTGTAGAAGAGGCTGCTGGGTCAGACCAAAAGGGGCCCATCTAGTCCGGCATCCTGTTCTGAAAGTGTCCAAGCACTTTGTGGGAAACCCGCAAGCAGGATCTGAGCACAAGAGCATCTCTCTGTCCCTGTGGCTTCCAGAAATGCTACTCAGAAGCAGCCATTGCTGCCTCTGGCTAGTAACCATGGATAGCCTTGCCCTCTATGAGTGGCTCTAAATCTTCTTTTAAAGCCATCCAAGTTGCTGGCCATTGCTGCTTCCTGAGGCAGGGAGTTCCACAGCTTAACTCTGCCTTGTGTGAACAAGTACGTCCTTAAAAAAAAATAAAAATCAGGGTTGTTTTCTGCGCTTGATTTACAAGAAAAAGGGGAGAGGGAGCCAAACTTTGCTGGCTGTTTTTTGGCCAGCTCCTTTGATGTACACTGGTGGAGGGAAGCTGCATAAGTGTAGCATTTATTTTTGTATTCTTTGTATTTGTATTCAGGTTTTCTAAAATAAGTGAGTATATGTTTGGTTATATGTGCATATTAAATAATAAAAGTAAAAAATAAATTGTAGAGTTGTAAGTGACAAACCTAGAGTTGCAATGACAGCATCTTAAAAAGCAGAAACATCACCTTCAAGCTATGGTTTTCCCAGTAGTGATGTATGGAAGTGAGAGCTGGACCATAAAGAAGGCTGATCGCCAAAGAATGGATGCTTTTGAATTGTGGTGCTGGAGGAGACTCTTGAGAGTCCCATGGACTGCAAGATCAAACCTCTCTATTCTGAAGGAAATCAGCCCTGAGTGCTCACTGGAAGGACAGATCCTGAAGCTGAGGTGCCAATACTTTGGCCACCTCAGGAGAAGAGAAGACTCCCTGGAAAAGACCCTGATGTTGGGAAAGATGGAGGGCACAAGGAGAAGGGGACGACAGAGGATGAGATGGTTGGATGGTGTTCTTGAAGCTACCAGCATGAGTCTGACCAAACTGCAGGAGGCAGTGGAAGACAGGAGTGCCTGGCGTGCTCTGGTCCAGGGGGTCACAAAGAGTCGGACACGACTAAACAACAACAACAAAAAATAACCATTTAAGTACAACACCCACACCCACACCCCAAAAATGCGCTCGTGATCTATCTAGGACCAGAATAAGCGAGGGTCTTTTTCAAGTATAACTCACGTACATCCCCCCAAAATCAGGGGTGAAAACAGCCTGTCCCGGCCACGAGGCTCGCCGCTCAAGCAACCCTACCTCACAAGAAACGTTGGCCCGAGGTGTGAGCCACCCAGGACCACTTTTTAATTACTTTCCTGCAAGCAAAGCCCAGGTGTTCCATCTCGGGGCGATGGTGTTTGCATTCCTACGAAGTCATAATTCATAGAAATTGAAAGGAGGGGGAGGGACATTCCAACAGAGAAGCAAAGATCTGATGCCTCACCCAGGCCGCACCTCACCCTAGTGCATGTTTTGTTTCTCCCTCCCTTTTTAATTTCCAAAATAAAAGCCTGCCAAGGAGGCTGGAGGCACTTTATAAAACAGAGCTCTCCATCGCCCTTTGCACTGCCAAACCTCTGAGGTGGAGCGTGCAAGGATCTGAATCCAGCTCACCCAAGCCCCGCACAGCCTCTTTGAATGGCGGCGTAAAAATCATAGAATCGCAGAGCAGTAAGGGACCTCGGGGAGTCATCCAGTCCAACCCCCTTGCAAGGCAGGAACCGCGGCTGACGAATCCGACCTGATCGTCTTCCCGATCTGTTTAAAAACTTTACCATGAAGGAGAGTCCGCCGCCTTCCAAGGGAGTCCTACCGTGCTTTTTAACATCTACATGCAGCCTCTGGGAGAGATCAAAGATCATCAGGGGGTTTGGGCTGGGTGCCCATCAATAAGCGGATGATACCCAGCTCTACCTCTCTTTCAAATCGGAACCAGTGAAGGCGGTGAAGGTCCTGTGTGAGTGTTTTGAAGTTCTGAGCATTTTAACAGCATGAAGCACACCCATGTCCTGAGTCTTTCCATCTTGGCCCAATTTTTCCATTCGTTTCTCAAAGGAGCTGGCCAACCAACAGCCAGCAAAGTTTGGCTCCCTCGCCATTTACCTTCTTACTTACATTTATCTACTTGCACTTTGACGTGCTTTCGAACTGCTAGGTTGGCAGGATCAGGGAACGAGCAACGGGAGCTCACCCCGTCGCGGGGATTCGAACTGCCGACCTTGCGATCAGCAAGCCCTAGGCTTTGTATTTTAACCCACAGCGCCACCCACGTCCCTTAGAAGCCCTGTTTAGGGAAGCTTTCAATATTTAATGCTGTATTGTTTTTAACACTCGATTGGGAGCCGCCCAGACTGGCTGGGGAAACTCAGCCAGAAGGAAGGAAGGAAGGAAGGAAGAAAGAAAGAAAGTCATGCTACCATTAATCCACTAGAGGGAACTGTTGACCCATTTTTCTCTCCTGCTTTACCTACAACGCACTTCAATGTTTCACCCACCAGATGGCAGTGTCTGTCCTTTCTCGTTCCGACATATGAGGCTTGGCTTGAAAGCAGACACATCTGTCTGTCTGTCTGTCTGTCTGTCTGTCTGTCTGTCTCTGTATTATAGCTAGAGCAATGGTTATGGAGGGTGTTTAGCCACCCAAATGTTAACTTTCTTTTTTCTTGCTCGGGCAGTGAAAGGTAACGCCAGTGTGAATATCATGGTGAAAAGTTTCAGATTAAGGCTGAACTCTTCCGTTCACTTTCTCATTGAGTTCAGATGAGACTTACTTCTGAGTAGACACATGCAAAATTACACCGGAAGACAAGCAGTCCAGGGTTGCATTAGGGATGGGAGTTTGTTATGTACTGAGTTGAATAGGATCCAGAATGCAGCAGTCTGATTGGTCCTAGAACAATAGGATTCAGAATGCAGCAGTCTGATTGGTCCGCAGGAGCCACCCAATCCAACTCCGGGTGGAAGTGAATTCAATAGCTGTCAAGCGTCCCTTATTTGGCGGGAAACTCCCTTATCCCAGCGCCGTGTCCCGCTGCTGTCCCTTATTGATGCTGTCCCTTAAATTTCCCGGGTTTCAAAGGAAGCAGCTCCTCTCCCTCCCTCCCTGCCGGCCCGGGAGGCTCCAAGTGTGTTGCTTGGCTGCCCGGCCCACCCCCCTCCAGCCTCCTCTCACCAGCCTTGGCCCCCAGGAGCCCCTACCCACCGGGACTGGCGGGAGCCTTGGGCCCTTCCGCCACCATCCTCCTCGCAGCCGCTGAACTGAGCATCTCTGCCTGGGGCCTCCCCTCTGCCTGTCACCGCCGCTCCCACTAGGCCGTACTGCGGCTGTGCCGCTGAAGGACCCAGATGAGATGGGCAGCCTGGCGCGGCCTATGAATAGCTGAGGAGCCTTGAGAGGAGAGCGAGGGCAACCATAGAGAAAGCAGTTCAGAGAGAGGAGGAGGAGGAGGAGGCGTGGGCAGGTGTTCCAAGGGCTACAAGGGAAGGACCACAAGCGATTCTCCCATAGATTTGTAGTGGTAGACTAGCATAGATGGTCCGATCTGCGGGTTTACTTCGGGCGCTATTTCCCCCCGCCCCGCCTGATGGAATTGAGAGCTGCAGATGGAGCACGAGAGAAAAGATACAGAACTGCAGCAGCATCTTCGTAGCTTGGACTTCGTTTTGCGTGAAAAGTGGTTGCTGCTTGTAGTTATTTAATTGCGGTGTTTCATCGGCTGGTGTCTTGAGCAGCAACCTCTGGAAACGAAGGGCTAAAAACCGGCGCTGCTCTCCAAAATTATCTGGTCCCTTTTAACTGGTTGACTAAAATCCCTTATTTTGGCTGCTGGTCCCTTATTTTCAAGGCTGCTGGTCTCTTATTTTCAAATCTGTAAGTTGACAGCTATGGTGAATTCACAACCTGATTGGCCTACAGGAGAATCCCGGAATTAGCCAATCACGTGGGCCCCATTGTGTAAATAATGTATATAAAGCAGACATTTCGGGGGAACTTCCATTCCTCACTGCTGTGAGCTGAATAAAGAGCATGAAATCCACACTCGACTCCCGAGTATATTTCAGAGTTGTTCAGGCCATATCACGTTTTAACGCAAACCTTCCTGATTTGTGTTTCCCAAAGCAAGATGCGGGATGAAATGCAGCTCTCCTTGAAATTCCCACCTCTCCGAATTTTGTGAGGCAGTTGCCCAAGCATAAAATGCATATATTCAGGGAAAGTCTCTCACTGTGGGGAGATTAGGGTGTGCATAAGTGCAAAATGGATATAGTAGAGTTGGAAAAGGTTCAGAAAAGGATCTGGACAAAGGAAAGCTTTTCTCCCTCTCTCGTAACATTCATGGATGTCCATTGAAGTTGAGGCTGATGGGAATTGCGGTTCAACAAAATATGGAGGGCACCAGCTTGGCAAAGGCTGTTCTGTTGTCTCTGGCTTGCTTTTTGCATTTCTTGCAGGTCTGTCCATTTGTTAACTTTTGCTTTGACCTATGTGTGATGCTTGGTCCCTGCTCCTGCCAACCTAGCAGTTCGAAAGCATGTCAAAGTGCAAGTAGATAAATAGGTACCACTCCAGTGGGAAGGTGAACGGCATTTCCGTGCGCTGCTTTGGTTTCGCCAGAAGCGGCTTAGTCATGCTGGCCACATGACCCAGAAGCTGTATGCCGGCTCCCTCAGCCAATAAAGCGAGATGAGTGCTGCAACCCCAGAGTCGGTCACAACTGGACCTAATGGTCAGGGGTCCCTTTGTTGTTGTTGTTTAGTCATTTAGTTGTGTCCTACTCTTCGTGGCCCCATGGACCAGAGCACACCAGGCACTCCTGTCTTCCACGGCCTCCCACAGTTTGGTCAAACTCATGCTGGTAGCTTCGAGAACACTGTCCCACCATCTTGTCCTCTGTCGTCCCCTTCTCCTTGCACCCTCCATCTTTCCCAACATCAGGATCTTTTCCAGGGAGTCTTCTCTTCTCATGAGGTGGCCAGAGTCTTGGAGCCTCAGCTTCAGGATCTGTCCTTCCAGTGAGCACTCAGGGCTGATTTCCTTCAGAATGGAGAGGTTTGATCTTCTTGCAATCCATGGGACTCTCAAGAGTCTCCTCCAGCACCAGAATTCAAAAGCATCAATTCTTCAGCGATCAGCCTTCTTTATGGTCCAGCTCTCACTTCCATACATCACTAGGGGTCCCTTTACCTTTACCTTTTTATGTGTGATGCACCACTTTGAGGGCACAACATCGTTGCCTAATGCCTTGGCATTCTATATGAGTTGGTGGCATATCCATTTCTTTTTTAAGAAAAATCAGTGAGGAGGTCATAAATGGGAATAATTAATGAAAGTTTTTCAGTGCCTCTGAGCATGCACAGAGTACCTAGCTTCCACATCCCGCCCTCTAGCCCCATGTGCATGAGGATTAGGAGAGGGTAGATCTGCACTGTATCGTGTGAATTCTGGCCTCCTGAAACGAAGCCTCGCTGCTGCTTTCTTTGCAATGGGTTCTGCTCAGTTAAAGAAATAATAATGTGTAGCAAACAATTCAGTCCCCAACAGAAATAAGCCTGCATAGCCAATAATTCAGCCCCCAACTTGGCAGCCTCATCTCGCGCCACGAACGACCCATAAATTTTCCCCAAACTACAATGAAGAGTTGTCATTTCCGCGCCTCTCCTCTTTCCGTGGCATTGAGTTTTATGGGTCCCCTTCTGCTCCAAAACGCTCCGAATACAAAGGACTCAGATGCCGTCTAGCATGCTCAAGTGCTTCCCAGAGCTCGTTCGATGAACGGCGGCGCAGGAAGATCCTGATTCGGGGCAATCAACCCGTTCCAGGCTGCTGGGCCCGCCTGGCGATCTGGGGCTCATAACTGCTGTCAAACTCCTCTTTTCTGCCTGTTTGGGCTCCCTTCTCAGCCAAGGCAGCAGGAAACATTTCCCTGCCTCTGCAAATGGTTTATTTGGGGGGTTGGGGGGCTGGATGGAGAGGCAGGCAGAAAGCACCCCTGTCATAGTCTTGAAATGCCAGCACCTAATACAGTGGTTCGCAAAGTGGGTGGTACTGCCCCTCGGGGGGGGGGCGAGGGATTATTGGGGCACTAGGAGGCAGCATTTTAAAAAGGCAGCTAGACAGCATCTTAAAAAGCAGAGACATCACCTTGCCAACAAAGGTCCGTATAGTTAAAGCCATGGTTTTCCCAGTAGTGATGTATGGAAGTGAGAGCTGGACCATAAAGAAGGCTGATCGTCGAAGAATGGATGCTTTTGAATTATGGTGCTGGCGGAGACTCTTGAGAGTCCCATGGACTGCAAGAAGATCAAATCTATCCATTCTGAAGGAAATCAGCCCTGAGTGCTCCCTGGAAGGACAGATCCTGAAGCTGAGACTCCAATACTTTGGCCACCTCATGAGAAGAGAAGACTCCCTGGAAAGACCCTGATGTTGGGGAAGATGGAGGGCACAAGGAGAAGGGGACGACAGAGGACGAGGTGGTTGGACAGTGTTCTTGAAGCTACCAGCATGAGTCTGACCAAACTGCAGTGGAAGACGGGAGTGCCTGGCAAGCTCTGGTCCAGGGGGTCACGAAGAGGTGGACACGACTAAACGACTAAACAACAACAACAGGTGGCAGCAGCAGGAGCTGGAGTTGTGAAAGGTGTGACTTTGGAAAGCTGGATCAAGCCCATCAATTTTGTTGAATTCATTAAACTAGATAGTTTTAGCTGGGTTTTGCACAAATGTGCAACAGAAAGGCGACCATTGCATTCCACAACAGGGTCATTCCATATCAAGTGCTCCAACATTTTTTTACCTCACGTTTATCCAGTTTTATTAATATTTTGTAGACCTGTTGAATGATCAAAACCAAGTTTAAATCTAAAAGGTTAGCTTTTTATCTCATCCCGTTTTTGAGTCTTGAGGGTTAGAAATTTTGTGTCAGGCTATACAAAAGCCGTAAAAGCTCAGCCCAGCATTGAGATATGTCAAAACTGAAAACACCAATCTCTTCAGAACTTCATGGGCTTTAATATGATATGTCACAAGAAGGACTTACTTTAAATTTTAAATTTAAGTTAGGAAATTTAAAAAGTGATTACAAAGATTACCGTATTTTTCGCCCTATAGGACGCACTTTTTCCCCTTCAAAAATGAAGGGGAAATGTGTGTGCATCCTATGGGGCAAATGCAGGCTTTCGCTGAAGCCTGGAGAGCGAGAGGCATCGGTGCGCACCGACCCCTCGCGCTCTCCAGGCTTCAGGAAGCTATCCGCAAGCCTCGCGCGCCCGGCGGGAGGTCCCGCCGGGCGTGCAAGGCTTGAGGGCAGCAGCCTGCAGCCCAAAGCACGGGGTGAGCTGCGGAGCCCGCCCTGTGCTTTGGGCAGATGTCGGCAAGCCTTGTGCGCCCTGCTCCATAAGACGCACCTAGTTTTTAGAGAAGGAAAACAATTAAAAAAATATTCTGAACGAAACAGTGGATGTATGATTTTTGTGGTTCATGCTGTGGCCACAGACATGTGATTTGACAGTGAGTTTGGGGTGACCCAATGCAAAAATCCTGAGAATCCTGCAAAAATCCTGAGAATCCATGTGGATCCATGCTTTGTAACCAGGTTTTTGCACCATTGCGGCCCCAGGCAACAGTGGGTGCATGATTTTTTTGGTGCAGGCTGTAGCCATGGACATGCTATGTGATCTGATGGTGAATTTGGGGTGACCCAATGCAAAAATCCTGAGGATCCAAGGGCTTTTGCCTCCCCCCTCCCAGACAGCCTCCTTTATCTCTAGCGTCCCATATCTCCCCTCCCGATGGCTTGCTGATCAGACATTTCCCTTTACTTTTTAGGAAGAAAAAAGTGTGTCTTACAGAGCGAAAAATACGGTAATTAAAAGTTATCTGAAAAGCTAGTCAGGCTTTTCTTTTAAAAACGTGTTCCAAAGCAGATTGATAGCTTGCTGAAATTTTAGGTTGAAACTTAGTATAGATCATTTGACAAGTGTACAAAAATATTAAGAAAATTGGGTGACACAAGGTAAAACAGTTGGATCACTTGATATGGAACGACCCAACAGTGTGTGCCTGGCAATTCTGCTATTGAGAAGCCTTCTTTGTGGTGGTGGGGGTCCTTTGCAGTTCTCCAATTCTACATTCTAATATCTCCCTGCTATGGATTGTGAGATATGAGTGAGGAAGGAACACAGTCCAGGAGCTCCCATTGTGCCACCGCTGCCTCCTTCCCGCAGTCGCCAGCTAATGCTGACCGGGCAGGAATATTAATGGGTGGAATTCTGCATCCCTGTGCGCTTATTAAACACCCCCCACCCCGGCTAATCTTGCTAATACAATAGATTGGAGACCTGTCAGGTCTTCTGTTTCTGCTCAATGTTGTGGAAAACGCAAGCTGGCTTCTTTCTCGAAATTAAAGTACGGCTCAATTACCTATTGGCTTTGATTGCTAATGAGGTTACAAAAGAGGTGAATCCCGGGTTAATTAAAGAGGGGTGTGTGTGTGTGTGAGAGAGAGAGAGAGAGAGAGAGAGAAAGAAAGAAAGAAAGAAAGAAAGAAAGAAAGAAAGAAAGAAAGAAAGAAAGAAAGAAAGAAGGTGTTATGTATTGAGCTGAATAGGATCCAAAATGCAGCAGTCTGATTGGCCCTAGAACAATAGGGTCCAGAATGCAGCAGTCTGATTGGTCCGCAGGAGCCACCCAATCCAACTCCAGGTGGAAGTGAATCCGCAATCTGATTGGCCTACAGGAGAATCCCAGAATTAGCCAATCACGTGCAGCCCATTGTGTAAATAATGTATATAAAGCAGACATTTTGGGGGAACTTCCATTCCTCCTCACCACTATGAGGTGAATAAAGAGCATGAAATCCACTCTCAACTCTGAATATATTTCAGAAAGAAAGCAAGCAAGCAAGAAAGAAAGAAAGAAAGATTTAAAGGACCTGGGCTAAAAACTGAGCTGTGTTTATTTGGCCATAGGTGGGTGAAGGCATTGCAACAATCCGAACAGAAAACAAAATGGGCATGGTCCATACAAACACAAACAAGACTGCCGTGCCTTTAAACAGTAAAGCAGCTTAAGATGGCAGTGAAAACAGACTTTTTAATAGAAGAAAATAAACCTATCTCCACCTTCCCTCTTCCCTGAGTTCTTATTTGCAGATTCTCCTCTTCTTCCTCTGCCTCCCTCCTTCTAACTTTGCTTCCAGGTTTTAAGTCCTCTCCTCTCTGAGCTCACAGAATCCTGGCTCCTGCAGACTCCAGCCTTGGACTTTGAAGGGTCAAGTCACCTACGCAAGACAGAGAGGCGTCCATCGCCTTGCATATCAGAGAGACAAACACCGCAAGGTTGAAGCATTTTGAAGTACTGCAACAGCTGCTATCTCTGGACGGTGATGAAAATGACGACGATGATTTCTAATCAGCCTTTCTGGCTTAGGACTCTCAAGGCACTGGGAAGTGAAAAAGAAAAATGTTAAAACAGAAAATTATTCTACATTTTCCTTGATAGGAATGCTTTCTCCCATCTCCACCCAAATTTTCTGCTGTTTTAACTTCATTGTACAAGAAGCAACCATCCGTATCCAGCAGTCCCCTCCAACAGAAGCACCAAATGTCTACTGAATTGCATTTAACTTTTTCAGTGCTTTCCGTTTTCAAGCAAAGGCGTCATTCCTCAAGTTGCCATGTGCCTATAGCCAGTAGTACGACTCATTCAACACGTTGGTGACTAATAAAGGTAAAGGTAAAGGGACCCCTGACCATCAGGTCCAGTCGTGACCGACTCTGGGGTTGCGGTGCTCATCTCGCTTTACTGGTCGAGGGAGCCAGCGTACAGCTTCCGGGTCATGTGGCCAGCATGACTAAGCCGCTTCTGGCGAACCAGAGCAGCGCATGGAAACGCTGTTTACCTTCCCACCGGAGTGGTACCTATTTATCTACTTGCACTTTGACGTACTTTCGAACTGCTAGGTTGGCAGGAGCAGGGACCGAGCAACGGGAGCTCACCCCGTTGTGGGAATTTGAACTGCCGACCTTCTGATCGGCATGTCCTAGGCTCTGTGTTTAACTCACAGCGCCACCCGCTTCCCACTTGGTGACTAATATACACACAATAATTACCGAAATGATTATGCATTCTTTATCAATCTTCTGAGACAAATACAAAACTTTATGCAAAGCCACAGAGACTTGCAAACTACCCATCCTTAGATGAACTTACAATGTCTGATTTCAGTGGATTTTTCAGTCTATAGCCAGGCTGATTCAAAAGTAGTGATTTTGTAGTGGTGTAGTGAAGCAGGTGACCTCCTGATTCCTTTTACTTTAAGTGCAAACAGAACTGAATTCCCACGCCCTGCACCTCCTTTTAGCTGGAACTCCAACATTTCTCCGATAAAAATCGGGACGTCCCATTGCGTAATGATTATCTTAACTATTTAAGCCCCACCCATCTTCCTGGGTTGCCCCAGCCACTCTGGGTGGCTTCCAACATATATAAAAACACAATAAAGCATTAAAATACTTAAAAGAATCTTCCCTATACAGCATTGCCTTCAATGAAAATAGGGACATCCCTGGAAAATCGGGACTGCAATACCAGCTCTTGCTGAACGCCAAAGGAACATGACTTTACCCTGGCCTTTAACACCTGGGGGGATGTTTTCAGAATGTGCCCTGTTCCTGGGACTGTAATTAAACTTTTTAAAATACTGAATTTTGTTTTATATATATATATATATATATATTTGCTTTCGTAGATTTTCACGGGTACAGGAATGCAGGTTTTGGTGTCCTCGGGTGTCTTCCCGTGTAAAAGTTGGGGTGTCTAGGCGACGTTTCGACGAGGTCTCACTCGTCATCTTCAGGCTGGTGCTTTCGGCTTCTTGTTACTGGAACAGAGCAGGATCTCAGTGTTTGAGTTCCTATAAATACTGTTGAGGAGGTGTGGTGTATAGCCTCCAATGTTCTGGGCAGAGAGGAAGTTCCCAGGCTAGTGTGCCTTTTCTTCTTTTGTTCCTTAATTGCTTGAGGGATATCTTGAGTGATTTCTTGAGTGATATCCTGAGTACCACTTAGGTGGGTCATTAGGTGTGGATTAGTTGCTAAAGCCTTTGTGTCTTGACCTCTTGAACTTTGTGAAGAGTTTTTCTGAGAAGATGGCTGTACTGCTTTGTTGTGCTCTGGCTTGGCTTCGTGTATAGGGGCGAGCTGTGGTTTTGTGGCCTGTGCCAGCCAGATCTGTGTAGGGATTGCAGGGGGGTGCAGCATCCGGAGGTGCCATCGTGGTTTGGCTACTGGATGGTGTCTGTAATTTATCTGTGGAGAGGGTCTGGGTTTGGGTCTGGTGTGGTTGATTGGTGATGGCGTTCTGTGTGCCTCTGGATCTGGTGTCTGGAGCGGTACCTATTTATCTACTTGCACTTTGAGGTGCTTTCGAATTGCTAGGTTGGCAGGAGCAGGGACCAAGCAACGGGAGCTCACCCCGTCACGGGGATTCGAACCGTCGACCTTCTGATCGGCAAGTCCTGGGCTCTGTGGTTATGCAAAAAGTGAAAATCGGATGCTTCTGAATCCCAGTTCCTGGAAATCAAAGGAAGGGAGAGGCCTCTTGTGCCCGGACCCTGCTTGCAGGTTTCCCACAAACATCAAGATGGCCACTGTGAGAACAGGGTGCTGGACTAGAAGGGCCATTGGCTTGATCCAGCAAGTTCTTCGTCTGTTCCTGTTAACAATAAAATCTAAGGGCCACCAAAGGTCTTGCTCTGGTACCTGAGTCCCTGGTTTCCCTTTCTGCTTCCTCCATAACATTCAGGCTGAGACCATTTCCCATCTCTGCTTAGTTTTTCCTCTTCCCACCTTCCTGCCTTTCAGCTGTTTTGGAGACGATGGAATAGAGCGTGACAATATTAAGACTGCTGGATCCTTCTTTTTTCGGAACTGCAAAAAAAGACCAAACCAGACACACATACAGTCATACCTCATGTTACATACACTTCATGTTACGTTCTTTCAGGTTATGTCCCGTGGCAACCTGGAAGTACCGGAAAAGGTTACTTTTGGGTTTTGCTGCTCGCGCATGCGCAGATGTGCAAAAGGACGTCACATGCATGCGCAGAAGTGGCGAATTGCAACCTGCCATAGCTGTCAACTGTCCCTTATTTGGCGGGAAAGTCCCTTATCCTAGCGCTGTGTCCCGCTGCTGTCCCTTATTGATGCTGTCCCTTAAATTTCCCGGGTTTCAAAGGAAGCAGCTCCTCTCCCTCCCTCCCTGCCCGCCAGGGAGGAGGGAGGCTCCAACTGTGTTGCTTGGCTGCGTTGCTCACCCAATAAGGAGTCTAAGAGCGACTAGGGGTTGGAGCTTGCATGCCTTGTGCCAATCAAATCGGCTGCGTTGCCTGGGGACTCGCCTTTGCTCAGCGCTTCCCAGCGGAGAGGGGACGGTGGTTTTCCTTGCTGCATCCCCTTTGCCGGGTTGCTGCGCTGTGGGAACCACCGCTTGAGGCTTCGTTTGGCTGCTGGCCGGGCTTTCTGCCTTTGGCTTGGAGGGGCTCAGAAGTTGAACATACCTGCGCTTGGAAAATCCCTTATTTTGGCTGCTGATCCCTTATTTTCGAGGCTGCTGGTCCCTTATTTTCAAATCTGTAAGTTGACAGCTATGCAACCTGCGCGTGCGCAGACGCACCACTGTGGGTTGCGCTCTTTTCATGTTGCGAACGGGCCTCCGGAACGGATCCCGTTCGCAACCAGAGGTACCACTGTATCTACGTAAGAGAGGAATAGCAGAGACCTTGACCATTCAGTCATTCCATTTACATTCCACCTTCCTCTTCCAAGGATCTCAAGGTGGCGTACATGTCTGTCCTCCCAATTTTATCCTCACGACAACCTTGTGAGGTAGATGAGGCTCAGGGATGGTGACTAGCCCAAGGCCAACCAGTGAGTTCCATGGCTGAGTGGAGATTCGAACTCTGGTCTCCCAGGTTCCAGTCCAGCACTCTCACCATTACGCCACACTTCGCTGAAGTGTCAAGAAGCAATGACTGAGCTGAAAGACTACTAGGCCACCATTCTTTATGCCCAAAGTCAGAACTGTCCCCTTAGGGCAGTGATGGAGAGCCTTTTACATCCTGAGGCCCACATTCCGGGCAACTTCCGAAGGGCCACATGTAATTACTACTATAATTTGCTCTACACGGGGCTGCCCTTGAAACTGTCCCAGAAACTCCAACGGGTCCCAACAGGGACCTCACGGGGTCCCTGCCATGGGAGCATATTCACCCAGTGCTTTACCAGTTGCACTGGCTCCCGGTGGAGTATAGTGTCAGGTTTAAGGTGCTGGTTTTGACCTTTAAAGCCCTTTGTGGCTTAGGGCCCTCGTACTTACGGGACCACCTCTCCTGGTCTGCCCTGCAGAGGACCTTAAGGTCTATGAACAACCATAGTTTAGAGGTCCCGGGCCCTAAGGAAGTCAGACTATCCTCCACCAGGGCCAGGGCCTTCTCAGTGATGGCTCTGACCTGGTGGAACGCTCTGTCCCATGAGACTAGGGCCCTTCAGGATTTAACCTCCTTCCCTTGGGCCTGTAAGACAGAGCTATTCCGCCTGGCCTTTAATTTGAATTCAGCCTGATCTTTTATTTCCCTTCCCTCCCCCTCCCCTTTTATGAAGATCACCCGCTCTGAGACCCCACAGCCAATTCTCCCCTGGCCTCCTCACTGGCCCAAGTAGGACCAATTCAGCCAGCTAGCCCAGGGGAAACCCAGCCAGATGTGCGAGGTACAAATAATAAATTATTATGATTATTACAGTGGTATCTTGGGTTACGTACGCTTCAGTTTACAGACTCTGCTAACCCAGAAATAGTACTTCGGGTTAAGAACTTTGCTTCAGGATGAGAACAGAAACCAGGTGGTGCTGGCGCGGCGGCAGCAGGAAGCCCCATTAGCCAAAGTGGTGCTTCAGATTAAGAACAGTTTCAGGTTAAGAAGGGACCTCCGGAATGAATTAAGTACTTAACCCGAGGGACCACTGTATATTATTATTCTGGAGTCACAAGGACCACCCAAATCCCAGGAGGAATGGAAGGGCATCCTTGTTGGAGGCAGATCTCCCTCTTTTCGTCTTCTTGAAAATCTCCCTGGAGCTAATATTGGACCATAGTGAGAACAGGACGACGTTGTGCTTGATGGGTCTGACTCAGCCAGGAGATGTGCAGGTCCTTCCTGTAATTCTCAGTGCAGAGAGAAAGGAGGAGAGTAGACGTGGAGAATGTTTTTCTACACACCTGGGAAAACTCGTGGTTGTGATCGAGGATTTTTGGTAGCTCTTGCAGACGAACTGCTTGACGAAATGCCAGGGGAAAAACTTTCTGAGCTGGATAACCTAGAAATAACAACAATAACACTTAATGGTGCTTTACAGGCAAACACAAGGGCCTTCAAGGTAGGCGAGCACTGTGACCCCTCCTATTACAGAGGTGGGGTGTGTGTCTGTGACTCAGAGGAGGCTTCACCTGAGCCCACCTGAGGCAAAGTTCATGGCAGAGGTCTGAACCTGGGGTTTCCTAATTTGTTGCCCAGCCTCTTAGCCACCAAATCTCAGGGCAGCTATCTACCAGCTCCATCTGGTACGCAGGATGAGACCCTATCTGCCCGCAGACTGTCTTGCCAGAGTGGTGCATGCTTTGGTTATCTCCTGCTTGGACTACTGCAATGCGCTCTACGTGGGGCTACCTTTGAAGGTGACCCAGAAACTGCAACTTATCCAGAATGCGGCAGCTAGACTGGTGACTGGGAGCGGAAGCCGAGACCACTCCAGTCTTGAAAGACCTACACTGGCTCCCAGTACGTTTCTGAGCACAATTCAAAGTGTTGGTGCTGACCTTTAAAGCCCTAAATGGCCTTGGTCCAGTATACTTGAAGGAGCGTCTCCACCCCCATCGTTCTGCCCGGATGCTGAGGTCCAGCGCCGAGGGTCTTCTGGTGGTTCCCTCGCTGCGAGAAGCAAAGCTACAGGGACCAGGCAGAGGGCCTTCTCGGTAGTGGCACCTGCCCTGTGGAACACCCTCCCACCAGATGTCAAAGAAATAAACAACCACCTGACATTTAGAAGACATCTGAAGGTTTCAGAGAAGTTTTTAATGTGACATTTTAATGTATTTTTAATCTTTGTTGGAAGCCACCCAGAGTGACTGGGGAAACCCAGCCAGGTGGGAGGGGTACAAATAATAAATTATTATTATTATATTATTATTTCTTTGTTTGCTATGGCTGGTAACCAGCCAAGCCATTCTCAGAGAGCACCTTTAAAGCACATTCAAAGCAGATTTTTCACCCTCAAAGAATTCTGGGCGCTGTAGTTTGTTGCAGGTTGCTTGGAACTTGCAACTCTATGAGGGGTAAACTTCAGTCCCCATAATCCTTTGAGGGAAAGGATGTGCTCTGATATATTTTTTAAAAAGCCTTGCGTGTACACAGTCCGACTCTTGACTAATCAGGACCATTGATTTCAAAAGGTCCACTTTACAACATAGCCGGATACTACCCTACATTAATTCTATACGCTGTAAAAATATCTCAAGAATTTTTCCAATTTCCTTCCTCATGAAAACATCACCTGAAAAAAATTACCGGTAATTGCAAGTTTTTATTTTATTTAAAAAACCTTAATAATCTGGATTGTTGCTTTCAAGGCTTTGGCAAATTGCCCTTTTTGGAAAGATTTTTCTTAAACTAAATGTATCTAAAGAGCAAATCTCAAATGACTATATAAATAGATATATATGGCACGGTTTTATTTCTCATACAGATATTGCAGCAAATGTTCACTCATCGCCACCAGTAAATGCAAATGCCTGGGTCATTTAGGTCCTTTATTCTCAATAATAATGGAACTTACATTTAGAGAACATTTATATTTTTTTAAATAAATCTTTATTATTTGTAAAGGGAATATTTGCATGAGTCAGTACTTCATTATCTCTTTGTAGCTGCACTGTAGCTTTGTACTTTCCAATCTGTGATGCTTTTATGATTTAAATTTTTGATTCTTTGCTGCCCCCCACCTTTGTTATGCTTTCACTATTTTTGTTAATAAATTAGTTAATTTAAATTTTTATTCTACAACTAACTGGCATTTATCGGTTCCACTTGCCTAGGCTTGTATTGTTTGCTATGTCACTAATTTTAACTTATGGAAATTATTTTTCCAAAATGGGGGGAGGGGCAGGCGTGGATTTTTGGAAAATATAGCAGGGGATGATTTTCTAGAAAATGCCCCCCTCCCCAGGACTGGATAAGTTTGCATTTTACATCTGCAAGGCTGCCATCATCCACATCTGCGATTGTTGTCAGCCGTTACATTAGTGACGATGGTCCGCCAAGTGTTTATTATCCCATTATACATGCCTTGGTAAAGATGAGTACATTGTAATGAACTCCACGTGGGGCTTCTCTTGAAGATCATTTGGGAAAATCATTGGGCCCTAAATGCAGTTATTAACTGGTGAAGGTCTCACGGGTCGTGTGACGCTGATGTTGAAACAGATATTGGCTGGCTGTGTCTTTGTTTCCCTGCTAAATTCAAGGCCCTGCTGAAAGCCCAAGACGTGTCATCAAATCACAGAATTGAACTCCCTGCAAGGCAGGAGTCAGAGCTAAAGAATCCCTGTCAAATGCCCACCCAACCTCTGCTTTAAAACCTCTAATGAATTAGAGCTGGACCATAAAGAAGGCTGATCGCCAAAGAATGGATGCTTTTGAATTATGGTGCTGGAGAAGACTCTTGAGAGTCCCATGGACTGCATGAAGATCAAACCTCTCCATTCCGAAGGAAATCAGCCCTGAGTGCTCACTGGAAGGACAGATCCTGAAGCTGAGGCTCCAAGACTTTGGCCACTTGGCCACCTCATGAGAAGAGAAGACTCCCTGGAAAAGACCCTGATGTTGAGAAAGATGGAGGGCGCAAGGAGAAGGGGACGACAGAGGACGAGGTGGTGGGACAGTGTTCTCGAAGCGACCAGCATGAGTTTGACCAACTGCGGGAGGCCGTGGAAGACAGGAGTGCCTTGCGTGCTCTGGTCCAGGGGGTCACGAAGAGTCGGACATGACTAAATGACTAAACAACAACAACTTGGCTGCAGGTGAAGACTGTCTCAACAACCCCACCACAAGGTTGCTAAATAACATCAGAGTGTTTCTGTCCTCTGGTCCACTCTACCAGCCTTCCAAAGAACATTTTATTAGTTTTATTATTCCCTGGATTTCTGATTCCTCCGCAAGAAACTGTGGCAAGATAATAGCATCATGAAATCATAAAGTTGGAGGGGACCCAACCAAGGGTCATCTAGTCCAACCCCAAGTTGCAATGATAACTAAAGGAATGGAGTTGAGAGATGACCTAACCTGGGGAGAAAACAGCAAAGACCTGATGAAGTGAGCACGGCAGAGGTTATATTTTCTGAGAATCCTCCAGAAAAACAATCTCTCAAAGGAATTGATGGCATTTTACCATTGTACTGTGGGGAGCGTATTAACTTATGGTCTGTGTTTGTGGTTTGGGAGCAGCACGGTCAGGGGAAAAACAATGCTGTCCAGGGTTGTAAAGACTGCGGAGAGAATAATTGGGTGCACTCTTCCCACCTCGGATCAAATCTATGCTTCCAGGTGCCATAAGAAAGCTGCAGAGATAGCGCAGGATAGTGCGCACCCCGGAAATGATCTCTTTCAGCTTCTGCCTTCTGGAAGAAGGTACAGGGTTATAAAGACTAGGACTAGCCGCCGGAGAAACAGTTTCTACCCAAATGTGATTTTGGTTTTAAATGCAGTGTAAGGGATGTGAGTGGCGCTGTGGGTTAAACCACAGAGCCTAGGACTTGCCGATCAGAAGGTTGGCGGTTCGAATCCCTGCGATGGGGTGAGCTCCCGTTGCTCAGTCCCTGCTCCTGCCAACCTAGCAGTTCGAAAGCACTTCAAAGTGCAAGTAGATAAATAGGAACTGCTCTGGCGGGAAGGTAAATGGCGTTTCTGTGCACTGCTTCGGTTCACCAGAAGCGGCTTAGGCATGCTGGTCACATGAACTGGAAGCTGTACACCAGCTCCCTCGGCCAGTATAGCGAGATTAGGTCCGCACCCCTGAGTTGTCCATGACTGGACCTAACGGTCAGGGGTACCTTTACCTTTATGGTAGTTTCTATGGGAGTATATTGTATTTAATTATGGGGTATCAGAGTTTTTCGGGGGCTAACCAGGCTGGGATAGCTGGGATAGCAGGCTTGGGGGTTTTTGAATGTCTGATGTAGATTTTTTCAATTTTGTTGTTCTGTATGGGACAGTGACAATAAAGATTATCGTATCATATCGTATCGTATCGTATCGTATCGTATCGTATCGTAAAGACTCTCTGACAGATTGCTGTCTGTCTTCTGTTTAAAAGCCTTCAGTGGATAATCAAATCTTCGAATTGTGGAGTTGGAGGGAACCCCAGAGTCCTCTAGTCCAACCCTCAGCAGTGCAGGAGTCACAGCTAAATAATCCTTGGTAGATGGCCATCCAACCTCTGCCTGAAAGGATGATATGGATGACCAGCTGACCAAGTGGTTAGAGCAGCCTTCCCCCTACCTGGCGCCACGCTCGCTGGTGGGAGTCGCAATCCAAGACATCTGGAGGGCACCAGGTTGGGGAAGGCTGAGTCTGAGACACGGCGTAGGAAATGTAACGATTCAACATTAGAGGCACCTTGTTCCGTCCTCTTCTGGTCTTACTTGGGTGTCCTTGGCACTGTGGGGACGCTGTCGTAGATCTCATAGCTCTCTGCCCTCACGTACAGGTCCCTTAAGCTATAGTGAAAGCGTCCTTCTGCCTCTATCGCTTCCCTCTCCTCTGTGGAATACTCTTCTTCCTCAAAGAGGACGCGGCTCTCAACAGGGCTTTTCGCTGCCTCCTCTTTCTCTTTCTCTTTCTTCTCCTCCTCTTCCTCTTCTGGCTCCTCTGGAAGAGGAGAAACCTCCTGGAGTTCAAGGTGTAAGGGGGAAAAGGGGCAGGAACTAGTCAGATGTAGCAGGAATGTCTGCAGGGGCAGATAATTTTTAAAAAATGTGTTGTTTGTTCAAATTCCTCATGCAGGAGCCCAAGGCAGTAAACGCACCACGATAAAACAACTCTTTAGTTGCACCATCTACTTCCCCCAAGCAACTGGTTATTGCATTGTTGCTTGCTTCTGTCACCAAGGAATTGTAGAGTTGGAAGGGACCAAGGGGGTCACCGAGTGAGTGCAGCCTCTTGCAATGCATGAATCTTTTTGCTCCACACGGGGCTCAAACCCGTGGCCCCGAGACTGAGAGTCTATTCCTCTACCAACTGAGCTGCCTCTCTCTCTCTCTCTCTCTCTCTCTCTCTCTCTCTCTCTCCTCTCTCTTTCATTCAGAAAATGAAATAAAAGGAAGGAAGGAAGGAAGGAAGGAAGGAAGGAAGGAAGGAGGGAGGGAGGGAGGGAGGGAGGAGGGAAGGAAGGAAGGAAGGAAGGAAGGAAGAAAGAAAGGAAGGAAGGAAGGAAGAAAGAAAAGGAAGGAAGGAAGGAAGGAAGGAGGGAAAGAAAGAAGAAAGGAAGAAAGAAAATGAAGGTAGGGAGGGAAGAAAGGAAGGAAGGAAGAAGGGAGGGAGGGAGGGAAGGAAGGAAGGAAGGAAGGAGGAAGGAGGGAAGGAAGGAAGGCAAGAAAATGACATATGAAGGGGGGGGGAGAGGGAGAACATAACTAAAACTCTATGGTACCATGAGTAAATTAAAAGGAAAAACACAATCATTTACATTGTCATTCCTTGCAAGCCTTTTCCCACCTGGCCAGGGAAGGCCAGACATTGGCAGGATTGGCAGCGACAGCAGCAGCAGATAGAGTCTAATGTTTTATCCTCTTGCTAATTTTGCTGCTTCAAAGGCTGCCTGCAACTCCCCTCACCCAATTCTGGCCCAAAACCGCCCGCCTGCGAAGTCTTGCTCATACTCACAGCTTCGTCGTCGCTTGGGAAGACGCGGATGCTGAGGTTTTCCAGGACGGCGTAGGATTTGGGTTGTGGTTTCAGGTAGCAAGGAGGCGGGTGCTGGAGAAGGTAGACCAGGGAGAGCCAGCGGTCAAAGACGGGCTCCTCTTCCTCGTTGGTCGCGAGAAACTGAAGGTAATAAGTGCGCCCATTGATCAGCTTGATCTTGATGATCCGCTTCTCCGGGTCGTGAATGGAGATACGCACATATCTTAGAGGGATGAGCCTGTAGTGGCAGCAAAGGGGGTGCAGAAACAGAATATTCAGGGCAACTAAGCAGAAGGATGCGGGGAGCCACTGCCTGGTACCTAAGCCAAGAGGACCGATCCATCTAGCTTTTCAAGACAAAGAAAGCCCTTCTTGCAGGGCATACGTAACTTGTGGAACTCCCTCCCACAAGGAAGCAGTGATTGCCACCAACTTTGATGGCTTTAAAAGAGGAACACACAAATTCTTAGAGGAGAGGGCTATTGTTGGCCACTAGCCAGGATGGCTCTGCAATGCCCAGTGGCGAAGTTGCATGCTCTGAAGAATGGATGGTTTTGAATTCTGGTGCTGGAGGAGACTCTTGAGAGTCCCATGGACTGCAAGAAGATCAAACCTATCCATTCTGAAGCTGGACGATGGTCTGCCAAGTGTTTATTATCCCATTATACATGCCTTGGTAAAGATGAGCACATTGTAATGAACTCTACGTGGGGCTTCTCTTGAAGATTGTTTGGGAAAATCACTGGGCCCTAAATGCAGTTATTAACTGGTGAAGGTCTCACGGGTCGTGTGACGCTGATGTTGAAACAGACTTTGGCTGGCTGTGTCTTTGTTTCCCTGCTAAATTCAAGGCCCTGCTGAAAGCCCAAGACGTGTCATCAAATCACAGAATTGAACTCCCTGCAAGGCAGGAGTCAGAGCTAAAGATCCCTGTCAAATGCCCACCCAACCTCTGCTTTAAAACCTCTAATGAATTAGAGGTGGACCATAAAGAAGGCTGATCGCCGAAGAATGGATGCCTTTGAATTCTGGTGAGGGAGGAGACTCTTGAGAGTCCCATGGACTGCAAGAAGATCAAACCTCTCCATTCTGAAGGAAATCAGCCCTGAGTGCTCACTGGAAGGACAGATCCTGAAGCTGAGGCTCCAATACTTTGGCCACCTCATGAGAAGAGAAGACTCCCTGGAAAAGACCCTGATGTTGGGAGAGATGGAGGGCACAAGGAGAAGGGGACAACAGAGGACGAGATGGTGGGACAGTGTTCTCGAAGCTACCAGCATGAGTTTGACCAAACTGCGGGAGGCAGTGGAAGACAGGAGTGCCTGGTGTGCTCTGGTCCAGGGGGTCACGAAGAGTCGGACACAACTAAACAATAACAACAACACAGCAGTACTTGGACGTGATGCCTTAACTTACCTGGTGAGCATTGGTTCCTCTGTGTCCTCAGAGGAGACTTGGCCAGCAACAACAGGGCGAGCAATAAACATCAGGGTGGGTAGTGGCAGCTTGATGTTGGTGGAGGCAATGCCAATGATGGCCTCGTTGCACTGGTTGTGCATGAAGATTTGACGGCCCCTTTTCGTCACCTGGAGTAGCAGAAATAATAATAATAATAATAATAATAATAATAATAATAATAATAATAAT
>JAXCMG010000060.1:2237823-2340311 GCA_034642415.1 Podarcis siculus
ATAATAATAATAATAATAATAATAATAATAATAATAATAATAATAATTTATTATTTATACCCCACCCATTTGGCTGGGTTTCCCCAGCCACTCTGGGCGGCTTCCAACTAAACACTAAAATACAATAACCTATTAAACATTAAAAGCTTCCCTAAACAGGGCTGCCTTCAGATGTCTTCTAAAAGTTTGGTAGTTATTTTTCTCTTTGACATCTGGTGGGAGGGTGTTCCGTAGGGCGGGGTGCCACCACCGAGAAGGCCCTCTGCCTGGTTCCCTGTAACTTGGCTTCTCGCAGTGAGGGAACCGCCAGAAGGCCCTCGGCGTTGGACCTCAGTGTCCGGGCAGAACGATGGAGGTGGAGATGTTTCTTCAGGGATACTGGGCCTTTGAGGCCATTTAGGGCTTTAAAGGTCAGCACCAACACTTTGAATTGTGCTTGGAAACGTACTGGGAGCCAGTGTAGGTCTTTCAAGACCAAGAGTATCGTAACCAAGAGTACCGTAACTGTTGGAGAAGGTCATGCCAAAAAAAAAAAGCTCTCCTAGATTAGACTAGGAGGCTGACCTGTTAGGGACTGGCTGGATGATGGGGAATGGTGGACAGCAGCAGCTGGGGAATCGCTAGGGAAGCCTCAAAAGTGTGGGGTGTAATGCACTGGGAGCAGTCAAGTACAGCATTCCTTGTTTTCCTAGAGTGGACATGCAAGGGAATGTTTGGTCCAGCCAGCCGAAACTTCCTGTTCCTCCTGGCCTGGAGCATCCTTCCTTACATGTGACTCGTGGGTGGGCATGACTGTTCCAGACCTGGTAAAAGGACAAGGCAGGCTGTCACTCCCTGCCTTTCCCATCTTCTTTCAGTCCTGTGAACTTTCTGGAATGAACTGCTGGCTGCCAGATTGAATTGTGTATTGTATATCCTCTCCTGCCACCTTGAACATACAGTACCCACAAAAAGAAGCTCAGATCCCAGGGTGTGGTGGTGGGACACTGAGGACACGTCAGACGGGGAAGGAAGGGAGGAATGTTTGGATGCTGAAGAGGCAACAGGCTTTCGTAAGCAAGAGGAGCCAGGTGCAGAAAGCAGTTCAGATTCAGCAGATGAAGCAGAGGAGGAGAGGAGACAGGCTGCAGAAGCTTGCTGCTCCTACTGTATAAGCTCAACCTTGTCTCCAAGAACACGGAGGTCTTTGTAGCAGAACAAAGAACACAAACACACACCCCACATAGTTTGAGGCTGGGAAGGAGACTTAGAGGAAGTAGAGGGCAAAGACCTCCAGTTCTGGCAATGCTTCATAGGGGCCAGTCCTGTCTGTAGGCATTACTACATTGTACACTGTTTCCGTGAATAAAGAGTTAACTTTTCTGCTCGTCTCTGCATTTGAACCAGCCCTGACATGATTTCTGGGTCAACCTTGTCACTTCCATCTTCAGGAGAGACACTCTTACTGCCGTAGGCTCCCAAGGCTTCTCTTAAAAGGTAAAGGGACCCCTGACCATTAGGTCCAGTCGTGACCGACTCTGGGGTTGCGGCGCTCATCTCGCTTTATTGGCCAAGGGAGCCGGTGTACAGCGTCCAGGTCATGTGGCCAGCATGACTAAGCCGCTTCTGGCGAACCAGAGCAGCGCACGGAAACACCGTTTACCTTCCCGCTGGAGCAGTACCTATTTATCTACTTGCATCTTAACGTGCTTTCGAACTGCTAGGTTGGCAGGAGAAGGCTTCTCTTACATTTCCCTTTATTGTCCTAGAATTGTAGAACTGTCCAGTCCACCCCCCTGCAACTTGCTCTGACAAGCTATAGGAACAGAGGAAGCTGGCCATTTGTCCATCTAGCACTGTATTGCCTACACGGACTGGCAGCAGCTCTCCAGCCTGTCCCAGCCCTACCTGGTGATGACCGTATCTGGGACCTTCTGCATGCAAGACAGATGTTCTGCCGCTGAGCCACAGCAAATAGGATGCCGGGCTCCAGAGTTAGTTGAGGTCATTGTAGGTCACCACTCTGCAGTTCCATTTACCTGGAAAAAGCTGCTCTCGAACATGGCAACAGACCGAAAGTTCGGGTATTCTCCTTTCCCGAGGTATTTCTGCAGAACTGTCTCAATCGGGGACTGGGTTAGAGAAGAGAAGTCAATGTTTTCATGTGGGCTGTGGAAGAACTTCAGGATGCGGCCACCTGCAAGGGAGATTCCACAGCCTCAGCGTTACATGCAAAAGAGTGCAGATAATAATAATAATAATAATAATAATAATAATAATAATAATAATAACAATAATAATAATAATTTATTATTTATACTCCGCCCATCTGGCTGGGCTTCCCCAGCCATTCTGGGCAGCTTCCAACCAAATATTAAAATACAGTAATGCATCAAACATTAAAAGCTTCCCTAAACAGGGCTGCCTTCAGATGTCTTCTAAAAGTCTGGTAGTTGTTCTTCTCTTTGACGTCTGGTGGGAGGGCGTCACCACTGAGAAGGCCCTCTGCCTGGTTCCCTGTAACCTCCCTTCTTGCAGTGAGGGAACCGCCAGAAGGCCCTCGGCACTGGACCTCAGTGTCCAGGCAGAACGATGGGGGTGGAGACGCTCCTTCAGATATACTGGACCGAGGCTGTTTAGGGCTTTAAAGGTCAGCACCAACACTTTGAATTATGCTCGGAAACGTACTGGGAGCCAATGTAGGTCTTTCAAGACGGGTGTTATGTGGTCTTGGTGGCCGCTCCCAGTCACCAGTTGAGCTACAGCATTCTGGATTACTTTTAGTTTCCAGGTCACCCCATGTAGAGCGCATTGCAGTAGTCCAAGCAGGAGATAACCAGAACTTGCACTACTCTAGCGAGGCAGTCTGTGGGCAGGTAGGGTCTTAGCCTGTGTACCAGGTGGAGCTGGTAAACAGCTGCCCTGGACACAGAATTGTCCTGCACCTCCATGGACAGTTGTGAGTCCAGAATGACTCCCAGGCTGCGTACCTGGTCCTTCAGGGTCACAGTTATCCCATTCAGGACCAGAGAATCCCCCACACCTGCCCACTTCCTGTCCCCCCAAAACAGTACTTCTGTCTTGTCAGGATTCAACCTCAATCTGTTAGTTGCCATCCATCAGCAGTCCAATCTTGTGTAGACATGTCTACTCAGAAGTGAGATCCGTTCAGTTTGATGGGATTACTTCCAAATAACTGTACCTAAGATTGCAGGATGAAACTCTGGGCAAATAAAAAAGGTCTTTGCTCTCAGCTGGAAAGAATTTGGGTTCAGGCTGGAGGACACAGCTGAAATGTCAACTATCTGGAGGTACCAAAATAACAGGCAGTTTTGACAAGCAGCCTTCCTCAACCTGGTGCCCTCCGGATTGTGTTGGACTACAATGCCCATCATCCCTGAACATGGGCCATGCTGCCTTGGGCTGATGGGCATTGGAGTCCCGCAACTTCTAGAGACCATAGATTCCTGCTAAAAAGCGTAGGGACAAGACGTCTAGTTTCTCCTTGCTGCTAAAACCTCTACCTCTCTTTTAAATCAGAACCAGTGAAGGGGGTGAAGGTCCTGTGTGAGTGTCTGGAGGCGGTTGGAGGATGGATGGCAGCTAACAGATTGAGGTTGAATCCTGACAGGACAGAAGTGCTGTTTTGGGGGGACAGGGGGCGGGCGGGTGTGGAGGACTTTAGGTTCTCAAATTTCAGCAGCGTTAAAATTCAGTGCCTGCTCTCGCTCCACTTCCATCATTGTTCGAGTGCCCCCTGTGAAAAATGGCACCCTTAAAACTGCCTCTGCGAGGTAGACCATTGGTCTGACACAGTACATACAGAGGTACCTTGGTTTTAGAACAGCTTAGTTTATGAACAACTTGGAAACAGAACCCTGCAAACCCGGAAATAGGTGTTTTGGTTTGTGAATTTTGCCATGGAAGCAGAACGTGTACCGCTTCCTGTTGAGTGTGTTCCATTTGTAAATTGAGTCCTCTGCTGCTAATTGGGCTTCCTGTTGAGTCTGTCGGCTATTGAGTCCCAAGCCCCCACGCAACACAGAGGTAGTATTTGGAGCTTTTATTTTTGCTATATATTTTTTATGTTTTTGCTTGTGTGGCTTTTTCGTTTTTTGACTGTGATTTGTTCATCGTTTTTGGTACTGACATGTGACTGTGACTTGTGACTTGGTTTTTGTCACTGTGTGGAACCCAGTTCAGCTACTGACTGATTGTGTGACTGCGGAAATGGATAAAAGTCCCCCATTCAAACAATGACTTTCATCAGTGCACGTAAGAAAAAAAATATTGAATTTTTATCATCTACAATACTGTCTAAGGGACGCGGGTGGCGCTGTGGGTTAAACCACAGAGCCTAGGGCTTGCTGATCGGAAGGTCGGCGGTTCGAATCCCCGCGACGGGGTGAGCTCCCGTTGCTCGGTCCCTGCTCCTGCCAACCTGGCAGTTTGAAAGCACGTCAAGGTGCAAGTAGATAAATAGGTACCGCTCTGGCGGGAAGGTAAACGGCGTTTCTGTGCGCTGCTCTGGTTCACCAGAAGCGGCTTAGTCATGCTGGCCACATGACCCGGAAGCTGTACGCCAGCTCCCTCGGCCAATAAAGCAAGGTGAGCGCTGCAACCCCAGAGTCGGCCACGACTGGACCTAATGGTCAGGTGCCCCTTTACCTTTACCTTACAACACTGTCTTATTTATTTCATAGTCCAGCACAATGATTATTGCTTTCATTTTATGGATCAATGGTCTCGTTAGATAGTAAAATTCATGTTAAATTGCTGTTTTGGGGGTTGTTTTTAAAAGTCTGGAACGGATTGATCCATTTTGCATTACTTTCTATGGGAAAGCGTGCCTTGGTTTTAGAACGCTTTGGTTTTGGAACGGATTTCCAGAACGGATTCAGTTTGGGAACCAAGGTACCACTGTATAAGGCATCTTCCTAGGATGATAACAATTCATGCACATGATGTATCAGGCTGCTAGCGCATGAAAGCTTAAGCTATAATCAATCTGTTTGTGATGAAGGCGCTCCGAGACTTTTGGATTTTTGTTGCTTTTGTTTTGCAGAGACAGACTTGGCAAGGCTGCTCCTCTGGTCGATGAAATATTTGCAGTGTCCAGCAGCCAACAAATAAAGCATGAATCCAGCCTCGCCATTTATAACAGTGACATTTCCTATCAACACCTGTCCTCACACTAGCAGTAACACAAAGGTAGAGAGAGTCAGAGATAGGATCTATGGATTCAACTGTGCAGCATCTGTTCTGCACCGTGTAGGGCAGCCAACCTGGTGTCTTCCAGATGTTTGGGCCCATAGCACCCAGCAGAGTGCTGGGTGGGGATCATGGGAGTTGTAGTCTAAAACATCTGGCTTGGGGAAAGAGAGCGGCAATGGCTTTTTCCACCTGCCTTGCCCCACCCCCTCCAGCCTGAAGAGCCTTTCTCAGTCCATGACTTTGGGAACAGCAGAAGCAGCTGGGAAGGGATAAGACAAGGACAGGGATATCTTATAAAAGTAATTTTATGGGCATTGTGACTTGTCGTTATTTTTATTGATTATAGTTTAGTAATTCTTTTGTTGTTGTTTAGTCGTTTAGTCGTGTCCGACTCTTCGTGACCCCCTGGACCAGAGCACGCCAGGCGCTCCTGTCATCCACTGCCTCCTGCAGTTTGGTCAAAAGTAATTCTTTACTTTTCCAGAAAAACATCTACTTCTGCCAGGAGACAGACAGGTCGTGCATCCACAGCAGTGGCCAGAGGAGGAATGACCGCTGGGAGGAGCACAGAGAGAAGAAATGCCAAATCTAAAAAAATGTAGTATAAACGCCGACAATTGGGAACCACTGGCCTGCGAGCGCTCCAGTTGGAGAACAGCCTTTACCAAAGGTGTCCTGGGCTTTGAAGACGCTCGAACTCAGGACGCAAGGGAGAAATGTGCTAGGAGGAAGGCACGCTTGGCAAATCCACACCGTGATCAACTCCCACCCGGAAACCAATGTCCCCACTGTGGAAGGACGTGTGGGTCCAGAACTGGCCTCCACAGTCACTTACGGACTCACTGTTAAGACCGTGTTCATGGAAGACAATCTTGCTCGGCTACGAGGGATCGCCAAAGAAGAAGAAGAAGTTAAACTGTGGAACTCACTGCCACAAGTGGCAGCAATGGGACCAATGTGGATGGCTACAAAAGAGGGTTGGACGAATTCATGAGGATGTAGCTATCAGTGGCTACTACTAAACACCGACAATTGGGAACCACTTGCCTGCGAGCGCTCCAGTTGGAGAACAGCCTTTACCAAAGCTGTCATGGGCTTTGAAGACACTCAAACTCTGGACGCAAGGGAGAAACGTGCTAAGAGGAAAGCATGCTTGGCCAGTGGCGTAGCGTGGGGGGTGCCAGGGGTGCCGGCCGCACCGGGTGCAACATCTGGGGGGGCGCGAGTCCAGAGGGAAGGGACAAGTTCCTTCCTCCGCCAGGCTCCCGCTGCCACCGCCAGCCTTGCGCCCCCCGCCGCCGCTGCGGCTGCGCTCCACTCACTGCTTGCAGGAGGAGCAGCCGCTGCAGCAGCGCTGACGCCGCCACCTACGCCTGGCCGGGCACGGGCAGCCTCCGCACCCCGTCGCGCCGCCATCCCCTCGGCCCAGCCCCAGGCGGCGGCTGCTTCTGCCGACTGGGAGGGAGGAGAGCTCCGAGGGGCCTCGCCGCGCCCTGCGCTCCCCAAAAACCTCCGAGAGGAAGCCAGTGGGCGGGCGAGGCCCGGCTAAGCCTCTTGCCAGCGGGTTAAGGGGCTTTCGGTTTTAAAAGGATTAGCTTGGGAAGGGGCGGGGGGCGGCTGCTCGCCGGCAAGCGCCTGCTCCGCGTTTCCAAAGGCGCTTGCCATCCGAGGGACAGGGAGACAGAGAGCGCTTGCAAGGAACGGGCTCCGTGGAGCAGGAGTTAGGAAGAGATCCCTTCCCTGGCAGGCCGCCGGCTTCGCCAGCTGTTTCCCATTCACGATCAGGAGGAACTTCAGGCTCCTTTCAGCTTTGGTAGAGGGAATCTAAGCAAGGGGATGGAGCCGGTGCCCTGAGGAAAGGCGGCAGCATTGGGTTTGTTTTTAGTTTAGAGAAAAGGCAAGCAAGAGGCGACAGGAGAGAAGCCTGCAAAGCTAGGCATGGCAAGGAGAGAGTGGACAGAGAGGAAAGTTTTTATCCCTCTCTCCGTACAATATAACTCGTGGGCATCCAGTGAAGCTGAACGTTGGAACAGTGGCGTAGCGTGGGGGGTGCCAAGGGTGCCGGCTGCACCAGGCGCAACATGGGGGGGGCGCGCTCGCACTCGGGTGCTAAAATCCACGGGTTAGGGGGCGCAAATTACTTGCCTTGCCCCGGGTGCTGACAACCCACGCTACGCCGCTGTGCTTGGCAAATCCACACCGTGATCAACTCCCACCCGGAAACCAATGTCCCCACTGTGGAAGGACGTGTGGGTCCAGAACTGGCCTCCACAGTCACTTACGGACTCACTGTTAAGACCGTGTTCATGGAAGACAATCTTGCTCGGCTACGAGGGATCGCCAAATAGATGCTGTCCTTCATCCAAAGATGTAGGAAGCAATGCTTCTGAATTCCAGTTGCTGAAAACCACAGGAGGGGAGAGTTGCACTTGTGCTCCGATCCTGCTTGGAGATTTCCCACAGGCATCCGGTCAGCCCTTGTTGGAAGAGCATGCTGGACTAGATGGGCCATTGGCATGATCCAGCAGCCTCTTCTTACCTGTGCATGTTCTTAGGTACAGAGCACCTTGACTCACCTGCATGGCCTTGGAGATAGGCCTTTCTCCCCTTATGATCTTCTCTGTCTGACGCAGGCGACCTCGGCCGGCTGTTTTCTCCCCTTTGAAAGCCTGGGATCCTGGACAAAATTGACATCTGCACAATAGAAAGGTCAGAGGTGTTGGAATTTTTGGGATATCCTGTGATGACCTTGATGTTTGCTTGTTTTTTATTTTATTTTTTGTCCCCCCCCCCATTCTTTATCATCACACTTTCATCCAGGGATGTCGAATAACTTACCAAAAAATCATTCAGTTGAAAATCTAACAATAACATGCATCAAAATCCTCCTCCTATTAGTTTTACATAACAGTATATGGGGTTGTGGGTGGCTCTGTGGGTAAATCCTCAGCGCCTAGGGCTTGCCGATTGCATGGTCGGCGGTTCGAATCCCCGCAGTGGGGTGAGCTCCCGTCTTTCGGTCCCAGCTCCTGCCCACTTAGCAGTTCGAAAGCACCCCTAAGTGCAAGTAGATAACTAGGTACCGCTTTCTAGCGGGAAGGTAAACGGCGTTTCCGTGTGCTGCGCTGGTGCTGGCTCGCCGGAGCAGCTTCGTCACGCTGGCCACGTGACCCGGAAGTGTCTTCAGACAGCGCTGGCCCCCAGCCTCTTAAGCGAGATGGGCGCACAACCCTAGAGTCGGACACGACTGGCCCGTACGGGCAGGGGTACCTTTACCTTTAACAGTATATACTTTTGTCCCTTCTCATTTATCCTAATTTTCCCCCCTTCATCCGTCCCCTTCAAACCCCCCCCCCCAAATTGTTCTCTCTTCAGATCTTTAACCATGTGCACAGATTATTTATTCTACTTTGGATGCTTGGGTTGGCTTCCCCCTGTGCTATCCAATTCCTATAACTTGTCCATTTATTCAAAATATTTTGACATTTGTTTTCCCATGTATCTTCCGTAATTACCTGTTCAAATATATCAGATTGTATGTATTCAAAAATATAGTCATTCCATTTTTCCATTGTGCATTTATCCTTTTCTTTCCATCCTAATACAAGAAGCATTGTTTCACGTCCCTGGAATGTTTGCCACGCCCCTGGAATGTTTGCCATGCCCCTGAAACATTTGCCACGCCCTGGAACACACACCATGCCCCCCCGGGTGGCATGCCCTGCCCCGTGGGATACATGCCACGCCCCCTGGGATGTGTGCCACGCCCCCTGGGATGAGTGCTGCTCTGGGTATCGGAGCAGGTCGCTTCGTCTCTGGCCACGGGGCCTTGGAAGTGAGGGTGACCAGCTGCCCTGTTCTCTGTCAGCATGAGGGGAAATCTGAGGCTCGCAACTGGCTGCCCTGGAGCTGAGATCATCGTGCGATATCGGGGGTCCCTTGAAATTGATTGCCTTGTTCTCCCTCATGCGAGGAGCCACATATTTCTGCATCTTGCCGGGTCAAAATTGTTAGCACGGTGTGATTTCTAAACCGATTTTGGCCAACGTTTTTTCAGGTTCTGTCCCGCTGTGACCCGGAAGTACCGGAAAGGGTTACTTCCGTGTTTCGCTGCTCACACATGCGTAGAAGCGCTAAATTGTGCTTCACACATGCATGCATGTGCACAGGCACCATATCGTGCCGCACACCTGCACAGATACGGTGCTTCAGGTTGCGGGCTTTTCATGTTGCGAACGGGCCTCCGGAACGGATCCCGTTCGCAACCAGAGGTACCACTGTATAGTGAAAAACCGCACAGTGCTAAAACAGATCCACATTCTCTTCTGAGCAGGGGCCACAGGCAAAAGCGATGCTTATTCTGAATTTGCTTTTCTGATGTTCTATGTTTGGCTGTCTATATCATATGCCGTGTGAGCCGGTTGCATATGAATGCTTGTTTCAAACAATAAATAAAAGTGTGTTTGTGATCTCACTATGCGAAAACGACAAAAAATTAGTTGTGGGAGGGGGAGGGGTGTGTTCTGCAGACCCCTTGGGGTCCTGAACCCCTAATTGGGAACCACTGGATTAGAGAATTGCAGCTGGAACTTCTGTGTGCTTGCTGAGAAGACAGACCCACAAAATTGCAACTTTACAGGATTACAGTCAGAAACTACTCAGCTGCACTTGGAATTAAGTGCTGGCTGTTTGCAGTTCAGTCTGCTAATTAAGTAGCTAATTGAAGTGTGTGAGGTGTGGAAACCTCATTCTAGAAAGTAATTAATTACGGCTGAGAGCCAACAGATCAAGGGAAAGGACTTGTGGGGCAGGATGTGAAATAGTTTGAAACAGGAAACATGCAAGGGAGAAAGGAGGGTTGCCCCAAACAGGGATGTTGGAGAATTCTGATGGGAACGGAAATGGCCAATCTTCACTTATTTGCCCCACGTCCAGAATGGAAACCCAGCCAATGAATGTGAACTTTATTTGATGTCACTGCTGCTTTTAGTCCCCAAATGATAAGTAATTGGTTACATGCTCCCCTCGTTTGCATTGGGTGAGGGGGACTAACGTAATGACAACCTGGTTTACATAATTTGTCCCATTAATTACATAAGTTATAGAAATTAACCGCAGCAGACAACAATATTAATAATGTAGTTTTTGGTGGAAAGTGACCTGCAGTGGAATGGAAACAGTGATGCATGTGTCAAATATAGGGCAGAACAGAAAAGGAAGCCTTCATAACATCTCTACCCACCACACATCTTCCACTCCCCCCCAGGGACTGTGCCTTTTCCTACCCACCTCTGCAAAGCAGCTAGGCTGCTTTTCTGCACTTTCCCTTCTTAATGAAGAAGCAGAAGAAGCAGTAAGAAAATAAAATATAAAAACAGTTTCCCCACTGAAATCTCTTTGTTCAGAGATTCCTACTTTTTTTCAATTCTTGGAGCGGCCGCCAAGGCCACATAACATTGGTCTTGAAAGACCTACACTGGCTCCCAGTACGTTTTCGAGCACAATTCAAAGTGTTGGTGATGACCTTTAAAGCCCTAAATGGCCTCGGTCCAGTATACTTGAAGGAGCATCTCCACCCCCATTGTTCTGCCCGGACACTGAGGTCCAGCGCCGAGGGCCTTCTGGTGGTTCCCTAGCTGCGAGAAGCCAAGTTACAGGTAACCAGGAAGAGGGTCTTCTCGGTGGTGGCACCCACCCTGTGGAACGCCCTCCCACCAGATGTCAAAGGGAGAAGTAACTACCAAACTTTTAGAAGACATCTGAAGGCAGCCCTGTTTAGGGAAGCTTTGAATGTTTAATAGGTTGTTGTAGACCGGTGTTATGTGGTCTCGGCGGTCACTCCCAGTCACCAGTCTAGCTGTCGCATTCTGGATTAGTTGCAGTTTCCAGGTCACCTTCAAAGGTAGCCCCACATAGAGCGCATTGCAGTAGTCCAAGTGAGAGATAACCAGAGCATGCACTACTCTGGCCAGACAGTCTGCAGACAGGCGGGGTCTCAGCCTGCGTACCAGATGGAGCTGGTAAACAGCTGCCCTGGGACACAGAAACACTAATGGCCTCTTGGGCTTCCTCCACGTGAATAGGAGTTCACTTTTTGAATAATAAGAATTATATGTTACCGGAGGGGGGGATCAGGATTTTAGAGATGGGGCACAGCCAAAAATAAGGTTGGGAACCACTGGTTCGGAGGCAGCGGACCTCGGAACGCCAGTTGCTATGGGACAAACTTCGCAGGAAAGCGAAGTTTCCTCTGGGCTTCCCAGAGACAAGAAAAAAGGGCTCAGCATACCTGGAGGATGTAAAGTCTCTCCCTGCTTGGAATAAATCCAGAATTTTCTTCAGCTCTACGGTTAGGGACAAGACCAGGTTACTGGGATGCCTTGGAGGGTCTGCTCTTCCTAGATCTGCAGCAGGCGAGCTGAACTGCGTCCAGCCAAGGCAAGGGGGTGGTGGGCTTCATTTCTCCCCAGCCCCTCCTGCACCACCATTGTGATGTCACAATCCCACCATTGCATCACATCATGGCTTCATGTGACTTTTCCCCTTGCCCTGGGTAGCAGTTGTCAGGGAGCACTGGTTGGAGGCACCAGTTAGGGAACCCCCAAGGGAACCCCCAGAGGAGGAAGGCTCAGAGCCAGGGAGTTGGTGGTGGGACACCAAGGAGAGATCAGAGGAGAGGACCGGGAGGAGGTGCTGGATGCTGAAGGGGCAACAGGGTTTGGTGGGCAGGGAGAGTCGGTGACAGGGAGCAGTTCAGACTCTGAGACTGAAGCAGATGGGTGTGTGTTGTTAGAATTCCTGCTCCATGATTGCAGTCATGGGACTTTCGTCTTTCACATGACGTGATATGTTTTGACTCCAAAGAGTGGGAAGTGACGGAGACAGGATGTTTGTGTTACTGTGTTCCGTGAAGTGGGACTATTGTCCTTTGTTCTTTTTCTCTTTGCTGTCTGATGCTAGAGAGAGAGGGAGCCATGTTGCAGTGCTCCATGTGTGTTTATATGTATATAAAGTAGATTAGCCAAAATGCTGAATTGCTAAGCAAACTGCGAAGACTCTGCGGATCCGTAAGTGTGCCGCTGTCGGTTGGCATCGGTCGCTGTGATGTTCGAGCTGAAGAAAGCCTATGAAACTCCCGAACGATCGACCAGGAGGGAGAGAACATGCCAGTCGGGCATGTGTCTCTGCCAGGGTCCTACTCGAGTGTAGGCTGAACTCCTGACATGTGTGTGTCAAGAGGCTGCTAAAGAATCCCAGAAGTCTCCCTTTACGGCTGCGACAAGCTCCTCTTTCCCTGGTCTCCAAGAAGATAATGTGGAGGGCAGGACACAGGGCCGTCTTAAGCATATCTGACGCCGTGGTGCAAAGCTCCCTCTGGCACCCCCCCCTTTTCCCGGAGTTTTTTAGGGAGGACGGCGCTGCCAGCGGGGCTGGAGGAGGCGGGCAGTGGCTGGAGGGTGGCTCCTCCAGTGGCGAAGAGGCGGCGGCTGGACGCAGTGCCTCCCTGTTCAGCTGGCTACTTTGTGCCATGGTGGCCACGGCAGATGGAGGCTCCAGGTGCGGCGCTGCTTTGGCGTGGCATGACGGAGGCAGGCGAGGGTGGCTAGCTGATGCTGGGAGGCACCACATCCAGCCTCTGCCTCTTCCCTGGCGCCCTCCAGAACTTGGTGCCCTGGCGCCCGGCGCCACTAGCCTCTATGGATAAGACAGCCCTGGCAGAAAAGAGATCAGAGGTGCACCAATGCAGTTTGAGACCCCTTGGGAAACACATATGGAAGAGGTGGAGCCTTAGAAAGGGTGGAAGGCAGAGACCTTTAGTCCTGGCAAGGCCTCTCCTTCTCCCAGAGGGGAGGGGTTGTGAGTGGAAGCAGCTTCCTACTGGGGCAGGGAGGCGTACTCAGCTCCCTGCTCCTGATTGCTTCTGCTGCCGTGGCCAAGCCTCCCAGCCAACAAATTGGGCCAGCTGGTGGGCAGGGCTAGCAGCATTTAAACGGCCACGCAGCGCTCAGCTCCCAGCCTGTTCCTGCTTTCTTCGGATCTCCCTCCCTCCCTCCCTCCCTCCCTCCCTCTTAGGTCAGCATCTTTTGCATATTAACCTTGCTATGGACTTCGGTTGGTTGCCTTGGTTGCCCAAGGGGCCTGATAGGACATTTTTTATACATTTGGCAAATTGGCACCAGCCTCTTGGTTTTTTCGCCTCCCTCGTAGCAACTCGTCACAACTTTCTGGTATTGCAGGTCAGGCATTGGACTATGTGTTCTGTGTTGGAGGATTGGGTATGGGCCATCATATACCCCTCCTCTTTTGGGCATTCCGTTAAAGGGATCCGGCGGTCATGGATCCTGTCCGATGCCCTGCTGGTGGCTAGGGCCATGGCACGACCCCCGGTGACGTCCTGGGGGAGCTTCCAGTTGTATTTGCATCAACAAGCTCCTCCCATTGGTTGTTAACCTTGATATGACTCCCGGCTGTGCAGGGTGGAGTCTGGTATTGCTGTTTCATCCATTGCCTAAGCCAATACTACTCTCATGCTGTAACCAATAAAAGTTGTGGCCTAATTTTGCCCATTAACCTAAAATAATGTGTCTTTGTGTCTTATTATACTCCTATGCAGATGGCAGATCCTCAACTCACAACTGCTCCATAAGTGCAAGACCTACTAGGAAGTGTTGCTGAGTTGCATGCCGTTTCCTTGAATAAAGAGTGAAGTTCACTGACAATGGAACCCTCCTCCTTTCATGCTGGCCTGCTTCTGACTCCAGCCCTGACAGCAGCTATAGGAAGAGGAGGCAGCAGGACATCCCAGTAACACTCCAAATGAGCGTCTACCTTGGAGAGACAGTGTGGCGTTGTGTAATCTGGTGAACCGAGTTCGCTTCCCCGCTCCTCCACATGCAGCTGCTGGGTGACCTGGTGCTACTCACACTTCTCTGAAGTCTCTCAGCCTCACTCACCTCACAGAGTGTTTGTTGTGGGGGAGGATGGGAAAGGAGAATGTTAGCCGCTTTGAGGCATCCTCCGTAATACCACGATACTCCCCAGCCCCAGTCCAAGACCAGGAGCTGACTTTGAGGGTGTTGTCCACACCAGGGAAAGTGCAGCTTTTGGGTTAGGAGAGGCAAAGGAGTCCCTCCTACTTACATCCATATCCTGAAACCAGCAATGGGCTGGATTCTGAAAACAGGCTGGAACTGAATCCAGATGAAACTGGCTTGCCGTACCAACTATCAAAGAATGGCAGATGAAGATGATGGACTATATGGAACTTGCCAAACTGACCGGGAGACTCCAAGACCAGAGAGAAGAGACGGTGGAAGAAGATTGGAAAAAGTTTAAAGAATATCTGAAAAACTATGTTAATATTTAAATCTTAGAATTTAAATATTATATGATGCTTTTGAATTATGGTGCTGGAGAAGACTCTTGAGAGTCCTATGGACTGCAAGAAGATCAAACCTCTCCATTCTGGAGAAAATCAGCCCTGAGTGCTCACTGGAAGGACAGATCCTGAAGCTGAGGCTCCAAGACTTTGGCCACCTCATGAGAAGAGAAGACTCCCTGGAAAAGACCCTGATGTTGGGAAAGATGGAGGGCACAAGGAGAAGGGGACGATGGAGGACGAGATGGTGGGACAGTGTTCTCGAAGCTACCAGCATGAGTTTGTCCAAACTGCGGGAGGCAGTGGAAGACAAGAGTGCCTGGCGTGCTCCGGTCCATGGGGTCACGAAGAGGCGGACACGACTAAATGACTAAACAACAACAACAAGCTTTGGAAGTGGATATAGGCAGTAGGGTTAGAGGTAAAAGATAGTGTATTTTAAAATAGTATTACTTGTAAGTGATAAAATGTGAAGATTTTTATGGTAAAAGTAAGCGTGATAAAAAAAATGGTTAAAATTATGATATATGTAAACTGAAAATGAGGTAAAATGAAAATCAGATAGGGGGATTTGGGGAAGCCCACCTAACAATGTTTAGAAAAAATAAACATAAGATAAGAATTTGTATTGTTTGTTTTTTTTCTGTTTGTGTTGTTTAATTGTGTTATAAAATGAATATTTTTTAAAAAAAAAAAAAAGAAAGAAACTGGCTTGCCGTAGGTTGTGTGTGTGTGTTTGGGAGTTGGATTTAGGTTGCATTTCTCCTTAAGAGTGAGGAGTAAAGCAGGAGCTTCTGCCATCAAGGTTGTGTCATCTGCATATCTGAGGTTGTTGATATTTCTTCCGGCGATCTTAATTCCGGCTTGGGATTCATCCAGCCCAGCCTTTCGCATGATGTATTCTGCATATAAATTAAATAAGCAGGGAGACAAAATACAGCCTTGTCGTACTCCTTTCCCAATTTTGAATCAATCAGTTGTTCCATATCCAGTTCTAACTGTAGCTTCTTGTCCCACATAGAGATTTCTCAGGAGACAGATGAGGTGATCAGGCACTCCCATTTCTTTAAGAACTTGCCATAGTTTGCTGTGGTCGACACAGTCAAAGGCTTTTGCATAGTCAGTGAACCTCCTGGCAAATAGAAGGGGAAGATATGGAGGCAGTGAGAGATTTTACTTTCTTGAGCTCCATGATCACTGCAGATGGTGACAGCAGTCACAAAATTAAAAGACACCTTCGTGACCCCATGGACCAGAGCACGCCAGGCACTCCTGTCTTCCACTGCCTCCCGCAGTTTGGTCAAACTCATGCTGGTAGCTTCGAGAACACTGTACAACCATCTTGTCCTCTGTCGTCCCCTTTTCCTTGTGCCCTCCATCTTTCCCAACATCAGGGTCTTTTCAAGGGAGTCTTCTCTTCTCATGAGGTGGCCAAAGTATTCAGGATCTGTCCTTCCAGTGAGCACTCAGGGCTGATTTCCTTCAGAATGGAGAGGTTGGATCTTCTTGCAGTCCATGGGACTCTCAAGAGTCTCCTCCAGCACCATAATTCAAAAGCATCAATTCTTCGGCGATCAGCCTTCTTTATGGTCCAGCTCTCACTTCCATACATCACTACTGCGAAAACCATAGCTTTAACTATACGGACCTTTGTTGGCAAGGTGATGTCTCTGCTTTTTAAGATGCTGTTGGTTAGACTATGGTGCTGATAATGCCAAATCTGCAGGTTTGATCCCTGTATGGGACAGCTGAATATTCCTGCATTGCAGAGAGTTGGACTAAGATGATCCTCAGACTCCCAATTCTATGATTCCTTCTTTCCTTCCTGGAAAGGTTTCTCCCTCTCCCCCCCCCCTCTCTCTCTCCCTGGAGAAGACTAACTCCTACATTACTGGATAGATCATATGACTTTCCTTCTTCCAACAAACCCTCAATTGAGGATGATTAACTCGTCTTGTTATTATCCCACAATGTCAGCCTGCAGGAGAGAACTTCTAATAAACGTCTGAGATGAGTGCTCCGTTGCTGATGGAACTGTCAATTCACCCCCCCCCAACCCCCAGATGGGCTCCTTCAATTTATTTTGTGCTTCTCCTGTCTTATGTAATTGGGAGAGGTGTGTGAAATCATGAACAGAGGCAGCTGCTCTTCCAGGACCGAAAGATAAGGAGGGGCTGATTGTGGAGAGGCCGTGTGGCATAGTGGTTAGACTCGTGTTGGACTAGCATGTGGGAGACCAGGGTTTGAATCTACACTCTGTGGTGAAGCTCATTGGGTGACCTTGGACCAGCCATTGTCCCTCAGTCTAACCCGCGTCACAGGGCTGTTGTGAAGATGACACGGGAAGGAGCAGAACCATGTACCCCACCTTGAACTCCTTGCATTGCATGTTGGGTGGTACAACTTCTGTTCTGGCTTAACTACATGATGTGTCACCATGAGAACGTCTCTCCTGTTCCCATCCCTGCTGCCTCACAGATCTTTGAGGACCTAACTGGTGTTACTCAGTGATGGGGAAAACGTTGATACAAGGCGAACAATTGGTTAAAATTACACAGTGCTTGGGATCCTGTCTTGAGGAGCACACCCTCCACATCTGGATGTTCTGAGATAAGGGTTGCCATAGCAACACCATCAAGGCCAAGTCATTCACCCTCCCATTGGTTCAGGAAATATGCCTACATGTAAGTAAGGTAAAGGTAAAGTACCCCGGGACGGTTAAAGGCAACTATGGGGTTGTGGCACTCATCTCGCTTTTCAGGCTGAGGGAGCCGGCGTTTATCCACAGACAGCTTTCCGGGTCATGTGGCCAGCAGGATTAAACCACTTCTGGCGCAACGGGACACTGTGACAGAAGCTAGAGCGCATGGAAACGCCATTTACCTTCCCGCCCCAGCGGTACCTATTTATCTACTTGCGCTGGTGTGCTTTTGAACTGCTAGGTTGGCAGGAGCTGGGACAGAACAACGGGAGCTCACCCCATCGAGCAGATTCGAACCGCCGGCCTTTCGATCGGCAAGCCCAAGAGGCTCAGTGGTTTAGACCACAGCGCCACCTGCCTACGTGTAGAGATGGGTATAATAGTCTCTAGGCATTGCTTTCATTATGTTGTGTCCCGTCCTCTTTGCTGTCAGGGTCTGATTCTGAATCTGTGAGAGTCAGGGGAAGAGGCTATGGGTTAGCTAGCATGGTAATGGTGTTACTGGATTTCTCTGCACATATCTTTACTTCTAAGATCAGAAGAACTGTATATAGATAGTAATGTTTAGCTTTGCGTTGTGCCTGGAGACAATAAACTCTTTCTTACTTGGAACTGCATGGGAGAGGAGTTTTTCTCCTAAACAGGGACTCTGGAAAAGGCTGTCTGCTGGGAACAGGAAATCTCTACGACTCGGCTGGGGCTCTGCATATTTTGCTGACACATGACACAGATTGAGGTGTGGTGAACTGCCTTCCACAAGTCACCAGCAGGAAAGGCTCTCTCTTCTTCATTATACCTCTGCAGCTCGGCCTGCAACAAAATGCTGCAGTGTGGCTTGCCACTTTTCAGAAAACTCCATTCCACTCCCCCAACTCCTTGCTTCCTTTCCCCGCCCCCACCAGAATTAAATTAACTACATGCCTAGTCCTCATTGAGCTGTTTGTGGGCACCTTGGGTATCCCCGTCCTAAATAATTATTGGGACTTCAGTAAATCTTGCCGTTTCTCAAACTGTGTGTTGCTGTAATATAGACAGGTGGTGTGCAAATGTGAAATGAAAGTGAAAGTGAAACTTGCTGAGTTACTTAAATCCGCTGATTTCAATTGGCCTGTTCTGAGCATGACTAGCATTGGATATCACCTGTATCATTCCTTTCCATATGTTTATGAACACTCTCAAAGCACTCTAAAAAGTTAGCCAGCTAGGGCTTACTCTTGTGGAAGCCATGCTGCTTCTGTTACAGCAAGGCTTATTCTTCATATGCTTAGTGAGCGCTGTCTTTCACCAGTTTCCCCAGAACAGAGAAGTTAACCTAATCAGCCTCTGATTTCCAGGATCCCTAACCAGCTTCTAATTTCTAGGATCCAGATTCCCAGCCTCTAATTTCCAGGATTTTAAAAATTGGCGTTAACATTGGCCACTTTCTAGTTTTCGGTGAAGAGGCTCAACTGAAGGACATTCAGGGTAACATTTTGGTCTGGGGGACACCAGTACTTTGCCAGTACAGTGGTACCTTGGGTTAAGTACTTAATTCGTTCCAGAGGTCTGTTCTTAACCTGAAACTGTTCTTAACCTGAAGCACCACTTTAGCTAATGGGGCCTCCTGCTGCCGCCGCGCCGCCGGAATACGATTTCTGTTCTCATCCTGAAGCAAAGTGCTTAACCTGAAGCACTATTTCTGGGTTAGCGGAGTCTGTAACCTGAAGCGTATGTAACCTGAGGTACCACTGTACTAAATTACTCTTGGGGCCCAGTATGCCCTGACCCTTCCAGTTCTTGTGATCCTATATCTGTGGAGGTAGAACCAGTCCCTTTGTCTAGGTAATGGTTTTGCCAAACTTGTTAAGCACCATGATTAGCATACCCAATAAGGTTGCTCCTACAATTGGGTAGGTCTCTCCCTCCTCACCTGGCTGCCAGGTAGGAGGAGACGAGCCAGAGTTTTGGGGTGTGAGCTAAGCTGAAAGCAGGCTGGAAGCGGGAGACACAGAGACCTGCTTACTCTGTGCTGGGTCCAAAGCTGTGGCTAATGGAGAAGCAAGATCTGTTGGGGTGTCAATGCTGGGAGCCCCTCCAACTTAGGCTCAGGTTGTAAAGGTAAAGGGACCCCTGGCCATTAGGTCCAATCATGACCGACTCTGGGGTTGCGGCGCTCATCTCGCTTTATTGGCCGAGGGAGCCGGGGAACAGCTTCCGGGTTATGTGGCCAGCATGATTAAGCTGCTTCTGGTGAACCAGAGCAGCGCACGGAAACGGTGTTTACCTTCCCACTGGAGCGGTACCTATTTATCTACATGCACTTTGACGTGCTTTTGAACTGCTAGGTTGGCAGGAGCAGGGAGCGAGCCACGGGAGCTCACCTTGTCACAGGGATTTGAACCGCCAACCTTCTGATCGGCAAGTCCTAGGCTCTGTGGTTTAACCCACAGCGCCACCCGTGTCCCCAGGCTCAGGTGGTACATATGTGTAAATATAACCATATATCCTAAAGACACTGCAGTCTCCGCTGAGCTTCATTCCTAGGAAGCTGAACTCTGGAGCCCCTGGGAGCAGAGAAAATTGTCTGTGTCCACTGGCTCTTTTCATTCTGCTAGGGTTTGTCTATGCCATGGATAGGCAAACTAAGGTCTGGGGGCTGGATCCGGCCCAATTGCCTTCTAAATCCGGCCCACAGACGGTCCAGGAATCAGCGTGTTTTTACATGAGTAGAATGTGTCCTTTTATTTAAAATGCATCTCTGGGCTATTTGTGGGGCATAGGAATTTGTTCATTCCCCCCCCCCCAAAAAAATATAGTCCAGCCCACCACATGGTCTGAGGGACAGTGGACTGGCCCTCTGCTGAAAAATTTTGTTGACCCCTGGCTTAGGGCATGGGTAGGCAAACTAAGGGACGGGGGCTGGATCTGGCCCAATCGCCTTCTCAATACAGCCCACGGACGGTCTGTGAATCAGCATGCTTTTACTTGAGTAGAATGTGGCCTTTTATTTAAAACGCATCTCTGGGTTATTTGTGGGGCATAGGAATTCATTCATTTTTTTTCTTTTTTCCAAATATAGTATGGCCCCCCCACAAGGTCTGAGGGACAGTGGACCGGCCCCCCGCTGAAAAAGGTTGCTGACCCCTGGTCTATGCCCATCTTTAAGTCCTCCAGTTTGCCCACCTTAGCTCAGAGGCACCTGACATTATCGTATAAACACCTGTGCATGATCTTCTTCTTTTCAAATGTTTTTGGCACACGCATTTTACCATCTTGGGCTTGGGCCTTTCTGACACCCGTCACTTGTGCTGAATTAGTGTGCAAATACAAAGGTGCTGGAAAACCAACCCGTTAAGTCCCTCCGTCCATGGAAAGTGATCCCAAATATTCCTTTGAAAGTTGGGGAGCGAGTTCGAGTGAGCCACGGGCGAGCGCCATGTCTGCAAGGCAGGCCTCTGACTCATATCTCCGCCTGAGACTTGAGCGAGTGGGGTGGCCAGGGCAGAGACAGGGGTGTGGCTGGAGAATACGCTCAGGTAGCACATTAGCGCCATGCTCATTGACGGTGTGCTGACCACAACGCTACAGTAGAAATAGAAAAGTAATTTATTAATCTTTTCTCTTTTTTTCTTTTTGCTATGTACAAGTTTAATGGAGGAATCTTGGCGTCTGCAACAATTAAAAAGAACAGGTTTTCGCGTCTCATTGCCCCTGTTTTTGAACATTCAATGGTTAACAGAAGGAGGTGCGCCCAGCTCTTGCTACATGGCTAATTTTCGGTCATGCGGTCTTTTCCGGAGACGATTGTTACCAGGCAGGGCAGAGGAAGGGGGCAACGGGAGTCTCATGGGCTCCTTACAAAAATACACCTTTGAAAGTGACAGCCCATAGACAACGGCTTTGACAAAATGCATGCCATAGGGGGAGAGAGAAAGACGGAGGGGGGTGAGGAAGGGGGAACAAAATATCCACAAACACCACAGTACTGCCAATCCAAAGATGTCAACCTCGTTTGGGGAACATAATCCAGGATTTTGACTCGGTCCCAATTAAATTCTGGTGCTAAAATAGAACAAATGTCAAAGTTGCAAGCCAGAAACCACAGCCTTGCTTCCTTTCTAGCTATCACAGGCGGTCAGGGATTCTTCAGTTGAGATTCCTGCATTGTAGGGGGTTGGTTTGGATGACCCCTGGGGTCCTTTCCAACTTTGCAGTTTGATTATTCTATAAATATCCCAAGGAGGCTTACATAGAAGTCAATAACTTGTCTACACAATCACAATGGCCTTCCTAAACCTGGTGCCCCCCCATGTATTAATGAATTAATGAATTAATTACATAAAAATTATATACCGCTTGATTGTGAAAACGAAATAAAACTGAAAGCAGTTTGCAAAAAAAGAACAAAAACCTTTTTTTTAAAAAAAGGAAAAAACGATTAAAACATTTAAAAAAAAATTAAACTAGCAATAATTTTTCTTCTTTGTCTTCTTCTTAAAACAGCATTTGAGATAACTGGCAGGCTTGGCTCAACAAAAATGTTTTTAGCAGATACTGAAAAGAGTACTTTGAAGGCGCCCTGCTTGATCTCAATTGGCAGGGAGTTCCAAAGGTGTAGGTGCCAACACATTAAATTGCTTACAGATGTGGAAGGGGTGTCGTGGGTCTCCTCAAACAGTGCTGGCTGGGGGTGATGGGACTCATAGACCAAAAATATCTGGAGTACAATCAATCAATCAATCAATCAATCAATCAATCAATCAATCAATCAATATAAAGCCCTACATGGCTTAGGTCCAGGCAACCTGACAGACCATATTCCCACATATGAACCTGCCCCATCTCTGAGATCTTCAGGGGAGGCCTTTCTCTCAGTTCCACCACCCTCACTGGAGTACTTTGTGGGGACGTGGGACAGGGCCTTCTCGGTGGTGGCTCCTCCTGGGCAACTTTGGAACTCCCTCCCTAGTGATGCAAGACAGGCTAGCATCTCCCTGCTCTTCCACCTGCAGCTGAAGACTGTTTCATTCCAACAGGCCTTTGGGAAGTGTTTGTTCAAAGAAGGGCTTCTAATAACACTTGGCTGTTTCCATCATCTGCACCTTATCTTTCCGTAGTCTTTCAATTCTGTTAGAGCTCAACTGCTTATCTCTCATATCTTTTTAGCTCTTCGCACTTTATCCACGCTGCGTATTTTCATTTGCAAGCAGGTCTGGGACGGCAAACATGGGAAGGACGATAAATAGAACGAGAACGGAAAGGGACTAAATCGGAAGCTACGGGGTTGACTCCTTAGGCTTTGGCAGACCTGAACCAATTCACTATAAGTTGGCGGTACGAGAGAAAAAAAACGGGAACGCCGCGAAGGGGGGGAGTCCGTCCGCCTGCCTAGATCTCGTTCTGCTCTTTCGGGTCGTCGGCTAGGCCATCGTACTCGACGGATCGCGGAGACATCCCCAGGTACTGCTTCAGGAACTCGCTGAACCGCTTCTGGTTATGCCACTTCCGAGCCGATTTCCGGACCCCTATGAAGCCCCCGAACCGCTTCTGGAGCTCCTGGACTCCGGCCTCCCCTACCGGCTCGTAACCGAACGGCCCGCTCAGGAAGCCGCTCACCCCTTTCGGTATGTCGAGCTGGGCCGGCAAGTCCCTCAGCAGAGCTTGGACCCCGTCGCCATCTCCACCTTCTGCCTGGCGGAAGAGGCCGCTCGTCTTGGACACCCCCTTCTCGCCCCCGGCCTTGTCGAGGTCCGCTGCCCGGGCCAGGCTGCCGAGGCGTTTCAGGCTGCCTCTGCTTGGCCGCAGGCCGGCGTCCCACATCTCCAAGGGCCGGCTGGCGTCGTCTTCCGGGCTGTCGAGGTCGAGGGGCAAAGGAGCCTTGCCGCCGGTGGCTTTGCTGCACAGCCCCCAGGTGGCGCTGGAGAGCAGCTTCCCCTCGCACTCCATGACGCAGATCTGCAAGAAGGGAGGAAGGAATAAATAATTTCAGGAGGAGCGTGTATGTGTGCTTTTAGTTTCAGGAGTATTGCACCGGCGGGGGCTACGTTAATCATCTTTCTCTTTGAAGGAGGAAAGCTAGGAAAGGGCGATTATTAAAATAGCTGCAGGCTATTTTAAAATGAATCTCTCTCTTTTTAAACTTAAGAAGACTGAAAGCACTGTTACGGAAATAAAGGGGGGGCACATCTTTAAAGTTGTTAAAGGTAAAGGGACCCCTAACCATTAAGTCCAGTCGTGGCCGACTCTGGGGTTGCGGCGCTCATCTCGCTTTACTGGCCGAGGGAGCCGGCGTACAGCTTCCGGGTCATGTGGCCAGCATGACTAAGCCGCTTCTGGCGAACCAGAGCAGCGCACGGAAACGCCGTTTACCTTCCCGCCGGAGCGGTACCTATTTATCTACTTGCACTTTGACGTGCTTTCGAACTGCTAGGTTGGCAGGAGCTGGGACCGAGCAACAGGAGCTCACCCGTCGCGTGGATTCGAACCGCTGACCTTCTTATCGGCAAGTCCTAGGCTCTGTGGTTTAACCCACAGCGCCACCCGCGTCCCTAACCCTTGTATACCCCTCCCCATTTGTGACATGCCAGTGATGCAGTGATGATGTATCCGTGATGCTGTTCGCAGTGTATTCTGGGGGAAAGAGGGAAGTTTTAAAAGTTGGTGTCACCCCATGCTTGAGGTTCTTACTCCTGTGGGCAGGGCCGTCTTACTCATAGAGGCTAGTGGCGCGGGGTGCCAGGGCGCCACGTTCTGGAGGGCGTCTGCCTCTGCTCCCCTTCTCCCTGGTTTGCCAGAACCAAGAAAGGCACAAAGAGGGTGGAGAAGTTAGCTTCACACAGGCATAGTCTCTGATTGCTTGGGGAAAACCCTGAAGAGAAGGGAACTTAGGCAGCTGTGGGGAGGACCTTAATTTTCCGCAACTGCTTCATGGGGGCCAGACAGGGCCAGATTTAGATTTGATGAGGCTCTCAGCTACTGAAGGTTATGGGGCCTTTATATGTCCAGCTGTCAACAACAAACTGTCGCTGGTTTAGTGTTGAATATATGTTCAGGGATGCGGGTGGTGCTGTGGGTAAAACCTCAGCGCCTAGGACTTGCTGATCGCATGGTTGGCGGTTCGAATCCCCGTGGTGGGGTGCGCTCCCGTCGTTCGGTCCCAGTGCCTGCCAACCTAGCAGTTTGAAAGCACCTCTGGGTGCAAGTAGATAAATAGGGACCGCTTACCAGCGGGAAGGTAAACGGCGTTTCCGTGTGCTGCGCTGGCTCGCCAGATGCAGCTTGTCACGCTGGCCACGTGACCCGGAAGTGTCTGCGGACAGCGCTGGCTCCCGGCCTATAGAATGAGATGAGCGCACAGCCCTAGAGTCTGGCAAGACTGGCCCGTACGGGCAGGGGTACCTTTACCTTTACCTTATATGTTCATACCCTTGGCCTATGCTGCCTGGTCACCAGTCTACAAGCACTCTCTAATATTAGATAACAGGCACAACAGCTTGACCTACATTCAACTGTGCTGCACCGCAGTCTGCAGCTGCATGCTACATGTTGCCCTGCAACCCATCCATGCAGAATGTCGGCACCCTATATATAGAAAGGAGCAAACCAGTGATATTTTAGGGAGCAGGCTAGCAGGAGGAGCCCATGACTTACATCATAGGAGCCTACACAACAGAAAACACTGTTGCTGCATGTAGGTTTTATTTTATTTGTTTTTTTACCTTATATTTTGGAAATGTACATCCAGAGTTTTTCTTTCTTTTAATTTTTTTGGGGGCCCCAAGAGAGTGGGGCCCTAAGCTATAGTTTGTTTAGCTTATATGTAAATCCAGCACTGGGGCCAGACCTACCAGCGATGAGTTGCTGCGCTCATTTGGCATGGCACTCCTGTGCAGATCCTGTTTTTTCTAATAAAGAGTTAATTCCTCTTGCCTTATGTGATTGATTGTTGGTTTCACAGACTGCCTTCCTAGAGACACCACTTCTCTGAAACCTGGAAAGCTTCTGATCCATACAAACAAACAAACAAACAAACAAACAAACAAACAAACAAACAAACACAGTTTCTCTTCCCTCACTCCCATCATTCACACGAGTGCTTGGGACTTCCAGAGACAGGCTTCCCAGCAAGGGTGTGGAAATTGAGGCCCGTGGGTTTAATGCAAAGACTGGCTCCAGATAGCATGGAGTGACAAGGTTGAATTGGTGGCATTTGGGCAAGTGGCGACACTTCGCTTTGAGAAGGTCCCAGTCTTGCATATATTAGCAGGTAGCCAGGAGATGACGTGGGTGGCGCTGTGGGTTAAACCACAGAGCCTAGGACTTGCCGATTGGAAGGTCGGTGGTTCGAATCCCCGCGACGGGGTGAGCTCCCGTTGCTCGGTCCCTGCTCCTGCCAACCTAGCAGTTCGAAAGCACCTCAAAATGCAAGTAGATAAATAGGTACCGCTCCGGCGGGAAGGTAAACGGTGTTTCCATGCGCTGCTCTGGTTTGCCAGAAGCGGCTTAGTCCTGCTGGCCACATGACCCGGAAGCTGTACGCCGGTTCCCTCGGCCAATAAAGCGAGATGAGCTCCGTAACCCCAGAGTCGGCCACGACTGGACCTAATGCTCAGGGGTCTCTTTACCTTAGCCAGGAGATATTTTTTTTCCCCAGATCCCCAACTTTCTCTGTTCATCTCTTCTCACCCCATAACTAATTGATTGCAAACAGGTTCTTAGAGGGATCACTGACTTCCATCAGAAGTCAATTATAAGACAGTAACTTCCTTTCGCCCCCTTTGCTGGAAAGGAATTGAATTCACAGCAAGGGGTCTTTGAATGCCAAGAGCGAAGAACCCAACTCTCTTTTCACGCTCAGGTTGCTAAACCGCTTACTTCTGCAATCAGGCTGCTGTTTCCAAAGGCTTCCCTTCTCCACCCCCACCTTTCATTAGCAGGTGAACTGCTTGCATTTAATTCTACCCACACTCTGTGTGTGTGTGTGTGTGTGTGTGTGTGTGTGTGGTGGCTTGTCTGTATTTTTTTAAAAAACGCAGCCCTGCAAAAGTCTAGCTGTCTACTTATTCTGCACAGCCTGACTCAAGAAAGAGCAAAGTGGGGAACTTGGACTAATTATAAGTTCTGAAGTTCCCTGGGTCTTCTGAGCAGAGAGTTCTACATTTTTTGTCCTGAATGCCTTCTTCACACAGAAGGGAGGCCTTTTGAAATTGCTCTTGCTTTGGCAAACTGAGCCATAGCTGTCAACTTACAGATTTGAAAATAAGGGACCAGCAGCCTCGAAAATAAGGGATCAGCAGCCAAAATAAGGGATCAACAATTACTTTGATAAAATACATATTTTGTTATGTGCAAATGGCTTTATATACCTATTAGGTCCGTAAATTACCATATAGCATATATTCAACACAAAAAAACAGCAACAATTTGTTGTTGACAAAGGACAGCTGGACATAGAAAGGGCCCCATTACATTCAGTAGCTTATTTAAGGGACATCATCAATAAGGGACAGCAGCGGGACATGGCGCTGGGATAAGGGACTGTCCCACCAAATAAGTGACGCTTGACAGCTATGAACTGAGCTATTTGTTCAGCTCCACCACGTTGCCTGACTCTACAGCTTCAAGAGACATTGCTGGTGACGGCTGATCTCATGTGGGGGCTGAACTGTGTGGGGAGCCAGCATGCTGTGAGCTCACTGACCAGGCAAATTAATGTAGGGGGAGTTCCCAGGGCAGGGGTAGGCAAACTAAGGCCTGGGGGCCAGATGCCGCCCAATCGCCTTCTTAATCCGGCCTGTGGACGGTCTGGGAATCAGTGTGTTTTTACATGAGTAGAATGTGTCCTTTTATTTAAAATGCATCTCTGGGTTATTTGTGGGGCATAGGAATTTGTTCATCTCTCCCCCCCACCCCCGAAATATAGTCCAGCCCCCCACAAGGTCTGAGGGACAGTGGACTGGCCCCCTGCTGAAAAAGTTTGCTGAACCCTGCTCTAACCACTGCACCATGCTATCAGAGAACCTCTGCCTTCTGCAGTGCCCTTGGAGTGAGATTCAAGGTTGCACCCATTGTGTGTGTGTGTGTGTGTGTGTGTGTGTGTCTGGTGGCAAAATTGGCATTTCCCTGAAATGAGACGGCTGACTAAATGAATCTTAATGACCTGTCCACTGCATTTTCTTAATGGGCAGGAGATAGTTTGCCAGCACCATGCGGAGTCCAGCCCAGACAGCTGAAGCTGCCTTCGCTCCTTGGTTTGCTAATTCATTCATTCAGGCATGCTTGCTTTCATTCATTCATTCCAATCCACAAACCGTCCAGCCATGACAGTATCAGCTGTGGAAAGGAAGCCCTCCAAGGTCAAGGGCATAAGAGTGCATTGAATTTCCTATAATTTTGAGGCGAAGGATCCTGTCCGTGCCTTAATTTCAGAGAAGCCGTCTTTGGTAGTTTGGCAACCAAATGATCAAGCAGATGGAGGGACTCCTCTGTGGGGGAATAAAAGGTTGCAGCGTTTGGGACTTTTTAATTTACATCATAGGAGTTTATAAAATCATGCATGACATTGAGAAAGGGGATAATTTTTTTCGCCCTTTCTCATAACACTGGAAGTTGTGGACATTTGATGAAGCGGAATATTGGATAATTCATGACAGATACAGTAGAAGAAAGGACTTTTTTTTACAGAATCAGAGAATTGTAGAACTGGAAGGGTCCTCTAGAGTCATCTAGTCCAGCCCCCAAGGGCTGACCTGGAGCACAGGACCACATGGCACCAGGATATCTGGAAGAGACCAGATGGGCAAAGACCTCTTCTAGATTCACTTTCTGTTTCAGAGATGCTTCACGGGAGTTTGGGGGGGGAGTTATCCTAAAATAAGCTTATTGTGCAGGCAGGTGTGAATCGGCCGGACTGCAATACGCTTCCAAGGTGGGCTCAGATGGTGACCTAGATGAATGCAGGTGGATGCATTGGCAATGATCTTTAGGGTCCCCCTCAATGAGAAATGGAGCCAGGGCAGGGAATGGCTGGGACATAAATTCTCATCAAATGGGAAGGAGCAAATGCCAGAAGCGGGAGATGGAGAGGGAAGGAGAAAAAGCGCATTGCAAAAAGTGTCACTGTTGATCAGCCAAGGAGGAAGGAAAAGCGTGGAGATGAGAACGGTGTTTACCTCTTCCTTTGAAACCTGGTGTTTGAGCTGCCAGGACTAGAGCTTGGAAGGCGGCCCAAAATCATTGCTGGCATACCAAGAACAGGCTGGCCCTAGCATTGGGCAGAGTGAGGCAGGGGCCTCAGGTGGCCTGTGTTGAGGATAGGGGCAGGTGAATCTGTCAGTTTTGGTCCCTTTTCCCCAATCTTATGTTCATTTCTCCACATTTCCACATGATGTAGTGAGGGTGGCGCAGGGACGCGGGTGGCGCTGTGGGTTAAACCACGGAGCCCAGGGCTTGCCAATCAGAAGGTTGGCAATTTGAATCCCTGCAACGGGGTGAGCTCCTGTTGCTCGGTCCCTGCTCCTGCCAACCTAGCAGTTCAAAAGCACATTAGTGCAAGTAGATAAATAGGTACTGCTCCGGCGGGAAGGTAAATGGCGTTTCCGTGCGCTGCTCTGGTTCGCCAGAAGCGGCTTAGTCATGCTAGCCACATGACCCGGAAGCTGTACTCCCTTGGCCAGTAAAGTGAGATGAGCACCGCAACCCCAGAGTTGGCCACGACTAGACCTAATGGTCAGGGGTCCTTTTACCTTTACCTTTACTAAAAATTCACCAGCACTTCAGTGCAAATGCATGCAATTCTGCCTAATATACACGTTTTTGCAAAGCAATCTCCCCTAATTTGATCTTCAGTGCACTTCTGTACACACTACTTGGATGTAGAACCTCACTGCAAAATTCAGAGAAGTGCAAATTTCAAAGGATGCGCATTGGTTCACAAATGATGGATCGGGTAGGTTTGCCTCGGACTGGCTGCCATGTGACCCAAGCCCGCCGCTGCTTGGACTACTCACCAGAAGGCTGAAGTCATCCTGCTGGTGGCTGTACAAATGTCTGTGGCAGTTGAGGCAGTCTCTCCGGCAGTCGCTGAGGGCGTAAGCAAGCAGGCAGAACGACAAGACGTTCCAAAGGAGGAGCCTCATGGTGTCAGCTCTCAAAAACCTGCAAAAAGGAACCGGGGAGAGTGGAATGGTCAAAAGATGGAACTGTCCTTGCCCGTTCTCTGAGTCTGGGCCACTAGAACTGGAAGAAAACTCCAACCCAGCATGTTTTTTCTCACCAGTCCTGTGGGATTGCCTCCCCACAGAGGTTCATGCTTAATAATAATAATAATAATAATAATAATAATTTTTATTTATACCCCACCCTCCTCAGCCAAGACCGGGCTCAGGGCGGCTAACACCAGGTATAAAAATAATTGATTGAAATACAACTTAAAAAAACAAGATTAAAATACAACATTAAAACATTAAAATGCAACCACTGAAACTCAATCAAAAACTTTTTGGGGGATAAAAACGTCAGATCTTCACCAAGGCTATCCAGACTGGTCCTACGTGGGCCAGAAAAAAGCAAGGGAAGTCCCCAAATAGGAGTTCCATCACAGAAGGAAAGAGGGGAAGGGGATCAAGTTGATTCCAAGCCAAAGGCCAGGCGGAACAACTCTGTCTTACAGGCCCTGCGGAAAGAAATCAGATCCTGCAGGGCCCTGGTCTCATGAGACAGAGCGTCCCACCAGGCCGGGGTCAGTGTTGAAAAGGCCCTGGCTCTGGTTGAGGCTAATCTGTAAGCGGGCATATGCTTACACTCAAGTAGTATATATATTCAAAGGATTTGCAGATAAGGTGGGTTCTGAAGTGGGATTTGAAGGACAACACAGGTGACAGCAGGGCCACGGGTTCAAGAACATGCCCACTTCCTACTGAGCCAAGTTCAAGGCTCTTGCATTCATTTACAAAGCCCTGAACAACTTAGGTCCAGTGTACCCCGGGGGTCACCTGAACCCTTACATCCCGGTAGCAGCAGAACATATGCCCGCGCTACCCAGGGCGGGCGCACTCCCAAGGGGTGTGTTGCACGGAGGGTGTTTTGATATTTTCACCCCCTCCCATTGCAAGAATCTCCTGATCTGATGATTTGAGAAAGGAGGGGGCGGGAACTGCTCTTCTACTCTTCCGCTCCTGCCTGACTGCCTGACTTTAGAAGAATTGATTTTAGAATGAACTGATTTATATAATGTATTTTAATTACCGTATTTTTCACCCTATAGGACACACTTTTTCCCCTCCAAAAATGAAGGGGTGCCCTCCGGAGCATGGAGCACGGGGCGCCCTCCGGAGGATGCCCCGTGCTTCGGGCAGGTGTGTGCAAGCCTTGCGCGCCCGGGGGGAGTTCCCGCGGGCTCGCAAGGCTTGCGGGCAGCAGCCTGCAACCCACAAGCTCGGGGGACAGTGGGGAGGCGGAGCGCCACCATCCCGCTGTTCCCCGACCTGGTTTTGGGGGGGAAATAAAGGGAATTTCCCCCCTTTATTTCCCCCCCAAAAAACTAGGTATGTCCTATGGGCCGGAGCGCCCTATGGGACGAAAAATATGGTAATTGATTGTGATTTTATGTAAACTGTTACTTTTACTGTTGTTAGCAGCTCTGAGCCCGGCTTCGGCTGGGGAGGGCGGGATATAAATAAAATATTATTATTACTATTGTTATGATTTTTTAAAGCGACACAGCAGTATACAATTTTTTAAAATATAAACAAATAAACAAATGAAAAGGAAATATGGCGGCTTTCACAAGTTGTGCAGAAAGGTCTCTTGCAGCTGACTTATGAAGGTGACGCCAGGTGCCATTTTTCTAGAAAAAGGGGTGCCAAAGCTCAGCATGAACTTCTCCTTTGTTGTCTTAGAATGGCAATGGCCCCCACCTGAAAGGTGCTGGAACTGAGCTTCGGCTGGGGGGGGGGGGAGCTCTGATGACGCCCTTCTCTCCACGCTGAAACAAACCCTAGCGTTGCTCACTGGTGTTACGGCTCAAGCAGAATCTGTGACGGTGCAGTTACTCATTAACTAAATTAAGAGAATCGGACCCCGAGGCAGGAGAGTACTTGAAGCCTGTCATAATGTGGCGAGTCAGGCCGAGCGCAGCCAGGGATATGCTTGTTTCCCCACCTTCTCCCTGCCTCTATTTGCGAAACTCCTGATCTGTGTTTCATCTCACGCAAGGGCGAGATGGCTCCTGACTGGCTCCAAGGTTTGCTGGCAGATGGAATGAAGAATTATGCTTCCTGGCTGGAGGAGAGCTCGATTTGTGACGCGCTTGCAACCTTCGCCTACCTCGCCGGTGCTGGGAAAGCGATGTGAGCATCGCGTGCAGTTGGCATACTTCGGAAAGCAATGTGGCTTGCTCACCCCAAGGAGGAAAAGAAAAGGAAAAGGAAAGGCCATCTCTGACCCTGGGGAGGCTAGAGATTGTGGTTGTTGGTAGATTAAATGTTGCAGCATGCCTTGCAAACCCACTTCCGCCCTACAGAGGAGGTGGGGTTGTGGGCTTCACGGCCCCGCCACGCGCTTGGAGGCTGGAGCCCAGCCCCGCGTGATTGGGGGGATTCCCGGCCACGTCACACCCTGGCCAGTCAATCGGCTGGCTCTGGCGGCGTGGCCTGCCCTATTTAAGGCAGGACGCGGCCGGGGATCTCCCTCTTTCCTCGCCTGCCAGCTGTTCCTGCTTTTTCCCACCCTCTCGCCCTATAAGGTTTCCGTTCCTTGACCTTGCTATGGACCTTGGTTGGTCGCCATTGAGGGGCCTGGTAGGAATTTTTCCACTTGGCAAATTGGCACCAGCCCTTGGTTTTCGCCTACCTTGTAGCAAATCGTCACAACTTTCTTGGTATTGGCAGTTAGTCATTGGTATAGTTCTGTAGATGGAAGAGGGGAGGAAGCGCCATCACCTGCCCCACACATTGAAGAGTATTCCGTTAAAGGATTCCAGGGGGCGTGGCCCTGTCCGAAGCCTAAGGAGGTTAGGGCCGAAGGCACGCCCCCTATTGGTGACCCCGGGGTTTCCTAGTTGATGTGCATCAGCAGGACTCCCCCTACTGGTGGTTAACCCTTCCGGACTTCAAGCATATGGGCTGAAGTCAGATATAATCAGTTAGGACCAATGCCTAAGCCAATACCGCTCATCACCTGTAACCAATAAAGTTGTGGCCTTATTTAACCCATTAACCTTAATAATTGTGTCATGTGTCTTTATTTCCACTGGGGGGGGCGGGAACTCGCCACGCAAGCCCTCAAGTCCAAACACCCTGATCAATGCAAGAAATCAAGCTATGAGGAGATCTGCTGAGAGGGTTCAACTCTCAGGAACTTTCTTAACACGAGGCTCATACAAGCTTCTTGTGATGGCCTGGGAATCCAATTCAGAGGCTGAACCTGAGGAATCCCAGCCTGCACAGGATTCCCCACCTCCAGAACCAGCTGAGCCGGGACTGGGGCATGAGCCTGAAGGGTCCTCACCTGTGCTTGATCCTCAGGTGCAGGCACCAGCTGAGTCTGCTCTGGCTCCTGAGGTGATGGAGGACCCATTGCCTGCAGGTGCTCCACTCTCAGCCCCGTCAGGGGAAAAGGAGGTTGCTGCTGGGTCCGGTAATCCTCCAGCCTCTCCTGAGCTGCAGAGGCTCAGGGCAGAGAGGCGGAGGGAACTAAGTTCCTGCAGGAGGAGTGCTCACCTCCAGGCCAGGAGAGGCGAGTCACCTGTGGACCGGGGCTGCCCTATGCCTCGGGGCAGATAAAAGCCAGCCAGCCCAGTCCCAGGTTGTAGGAGCAACATCGGTGGTAACCTGTTCCTGCCAGCACCCTGTCCTGCTCTTCCAGAGTTCCTGACCACGCCCGGCTCCTTGCCTTAGACCCCGCTTTGCCCTTGACGGACAGCCTCCATACCCTCGACCTAGGACCGGACTCAGACCACGCCGCACGGTAACCCCCCCCCCCGGGACCAGCACACTTCTGCTTGTCCAGCTGCTTTCTCCCGGGAAACTTTTCTGCTGGATCAGAACAAACATCAGTCAGTTTTTCTGCGGGTTGACGTTTGTTCTGATTCAGAGGTAAACAGTGGCTTTTCCCAGAGAAAGCAGCGGGATGAATGGAAAACCTCTCAGATCTGTGCTTTCTAGACACGGAACAAGTGGAATGTGGATGAGCCCATGGATGCTGAAACCTCAATTTCCCCCAAACGGAAAGCTTCCCAGAACTTGCGACTCCCGCTCTGGTATTAAATTATGTGGAGTTTAACACTCTCAGAAGAAACAACAACTCATAAGTTACGTGTTGCCAAAGGCTTGGAGGATCATGAAAGATTCTGTTCTGTTTGATGGGATTTTATCTTCCATACAACAAATGCAGATATGCAGGACTCTCTCTCCACAACAGTACAAGGTGAAATCTGGTTTTCCTCATGGCCTCAAGTACTCTACTTACCTGATTTAAGTATCTGCCTGATCTATTGTGCTGCTCTTTTGCATTTGCTTTGTTTGGCTTCAATAAAACTATGATTCTACGAAAATAATTTTTGGGGGAGGAGGAAATAAAGCAAGCGATAGAGTAGAGTGGGGAACCTCAGGCCTGGAGGCCAAGTGTGGCTCTCCAGACATCCCTATCTGGCCCTTGGACCCCTCCCATGGCCACACCCCTTTCCCAAGGCTGCAGCTCTGTGTCCTCCTTGAGCTCTCTTGCCTGGCTCGGATGTGTACACAAGATGTCTGCATCAATAGGAGTATAGCATCTAGATCAAGGGAAGTAATAGTGCCACTGTATTCTGCTCTGGTCAGACCTCACCTGGAGTACTGTGTCCAGTTCTGGGCACCACAGTTCAAGAAGGACACTGACAAACTGGAACGTGTCCAGAGGAGGGCAACCAAAATGGTTAAAGGCCTGGAAACGATGCCTTATGAGGAACGGCTAAGGGAGCTGGGCATGTTTAGCCTGGAGAAGAGGAGGTTAAGGGGTGATATGATAGCCATGTTGAAATATATAAAAGGATGTCACATAGAGGAGGGAGAAAGGTTGTTTTCTGCTGCTCCAGAGAAGCGGACACGGAGCAATGGATCCAAACTGCAGGAAAGAAGATTCCACCTAAACATTAGGAAGAACTTCCTGACAGTAAGAGCTGTTTGACAGTGGAATTTGCTGCCAAGGAGTGTGGTGGAGTCTCCTTCTTTGGAGGTCTTTAAGCAGAGGCTTGACAACCATATGTCAGGAGTGCTCTGATGGTGTTTCCTGCTTGGCAGGGGTTGGACTCGATGGCCCTTGTGGTCTCTTCCAACTCTATGATTCTATTCTATGATTCTAATAACAGTTCTGCTGGGTCAAGCCAATGGCTCATCTAGTGCAGCATTTTAGAATCACAGAATCAAAGAACTGTAGAGTTGGAAGAGACACATTGTAGAGTTGGAAGAGATTGTCTTCCATAAACACGGTATTAATAATGAGTCCGTAAGTGACTGTGGAGGCCAATTCTGGATCCACACATCCTTCCACAGTGGGGACATTGGTTCCCGGGCAAGAGTTGATCATGGTGTGGATTTGCCAAGCGTGCCTTCCTCCTAGCACATTTCTCCCTTGCGTCCTGAGTCTGAGCGTCTTCAAAGCCCATGACACCTTTGGTAAAGTTGGTAAAGGCAGTTCTCCAGCTGGAGCGCTCGCGGGCCAGTGGTTCCCAATTGTCGGTGTTTATACTACATTTTTAAAGATTTGCCTTGAGACAGTCTTTAAACCTCTTTTGTTGACCACCAGCACTACACTTTCCATTTTTAAGTTCGGAATAGAGTAGTTGCTTTGAAAGACGATCATCAGGCATCCGCACAACATGACCAGTCCAACAAAGTTGATGTTGAAGAATCATTGCTTTGACACTGGTGATCTTTGCTTCTTCCAATACACTGGTATTAGTTCACCTGTCTTCCCAAGTGATGTGTAAAGTTTTTCGGAGACACCGTTGATGGAATCTTTCGAGGAGTTGGAGAAGGCATTTATAAGTGGTACATGTTTCACAAGCATACAGTAAGGTTGGAACGTGGCAGCTAGACTGGTGACTGGGAGTGGCCGGCAGGACCACATAACACCGGTTCTGAGAGATCTGCATTGGCTCCCAGTACGTTTCCAAGCACGATTCAAAGTGTTGGTGCTGACCTTTAAAGCCCTAAACGGCCTCGGTCCTGTATACCTGAAGGAGCATCTCCACCCCCATCGTTCTGCCCGGACGCTGAGATCCAGCGCCGAGGGCCTTCTGGCGGTTCCCTCATTGCGAGAAGTGAGGCTACAGGGAACCAGACAGAGGGCCTTCTCGGTAGTGACGCCCGCCCTGTGGAACACCCTCCCATCAGATGTCAAAAAGATAAACAACTACCTGACATTCAGAAGATATCTTAAGGCAGCCCTGTTCAGGGAAGTTTTTAATATGTAACGCTGTATTGTTTTTAACACTTGATTGGGAGCCGCCCAGAGTGGCTGGGGAAACTCAGCCAGATGGGCGGGGTATAAATAATAATAATAATAATAATAATAATAATAATAATAATAATAATAATGGTAGTACAATAGCTTTGTAAACAAGCATTTTGGTTTCCCTGCAAATGTCCCAGTCTTCAAACACTCTGCACTTCAGTTGGGAGAAAGCCGCACTTGTGATGCTGGATTTTAGCATCAATGTTGGTCCTTGTGGAAAGAAGTACTGTACTTTCTTTCCTCTGTCCTCTGCATGTTTCCTTAGAAGTAAGTTCCTCTTTACTCAAGAAGCCTTACTCCCCACAGTGCACAAAAGTGTGCTTAGGGCTGCAGCTGTATTTTTTTTTAAAGAACTCCACTCTGCCTTTCAACAGACAACTCTCAAAGCAATTCACAGCTTGTTGTAAGAACCACCAATGGCAAAACAATTAAAACAGCAAAATAAAAAGGGGAAACAAAAGCAGTTCAGTAGCAACAAGGCCCCCAGGCCCTTTTGAATTCTACAAGCTGCTGAGAGGCACTAAAAAGCAGAGCCCTCAAACAATCATGACAGTAAAATGTTTTTACTAGGCACCTGAAAATCAGTTAGATTGGGTGCCATGGGAAGTACAGTGGTACCTTGGGTTAAGAACTTACCGGTAATTCATTCTAGAGGTCCGTTTTTAACCTGAAACTGTTCTTAATCTGAGGTACCACTTTAGCTAATGGGGCCTTTTGCTGCTGCTGCACTGCCGCTGCACGATTTCTGTTCTCATTCTGAAGCAAAGTTCTTAACCCGAGGTACTTTTTTCGGGTTAGCAGAGTCTGTAACCTGAAGCTTTTGTAACCTGAGGTACCACTGTATAAACACCAACAATTGGGAAACACTGGCCTGCGAGCGCTCCAGTTGGAGAACAGCCTTTCCCAAAGGTGTCATGGGCTTTGAAGACACTTGAACTCAGGACCCAAGGGAGAAACATGCTGAGAGGAAGGAACGCTTGGCAAATCCACACCGTGATCAACTCCTGCCCGGGAACCAATGTCCCCACTGTGGAAGGACGTGTGGATCCAGAATTGGCCTCCACAGTCACTTATGAACTCCCTGTTAAGACTGTGTTCATGGAAGACCATCTTACTCGGCTATGAATGATCGCCAAAGACGACATCACAGAGTTTTATTTTGTATACTGTCCTTCATCCGAAGATCTCAGGGCAGTTCACAGAATAGTCCAGCATCCTGTTCTCACAGTGGCCAGCCAGAAGCCCATTATGGGGAACCCACAAGGAGGATTTGAACACAGGAGCAACACTCTCTCCCCTCCTGTAGTTTCTTGGGCTCGGACTCAGAACCAGAGGAGTCTCACTCTGCACCGGATCCTTTGCCTCAGGCATCATCTGAACCAAGTCTGGGGCCTGATCCTGAAGAGCCCCAGTCTGCACAGGTTCCCCTGCAACAAACACCAGCTGGGCCGAGTCAGGGGCCTGAGCCTGCCCTGGCTCCAGATGCGGGGATGACCTCCTTGCCTCCAGCTGGGCCATCACTTACAGCTGCTCCACTACTGGTTGGGTCAGGAGAGGCTGAGGCGGCCCCTGGGTCTAGTCACCCACCGATGTGTCCCGAGCTGCAGAGACTCAGGTCTAAGAGAAGGAGAGACCTGAGTACTTGCAGGAGGAGTGCTCGCCTTCGGGCGAAACAGGGAGGTGAGTCGCCGGGGTATCAGGACAGGCCGTTACCCCAACAGAGATAAAAGGCTGTCGGACCCCGCCCCAGGTTGCAGGGGCAACATTGCTGTATGCTAGATCCTGCCTGAGATCCTGTACCTGTCCTTGCCTGGTTTCCTGCCTTCTGTCCTGCCTTGGCCCTGTTGGACTGACTCCCAGTGGAACCTTCGGATTCTGGACTGGACCTGGACTGCGTTTCTCGGGTTACCCCTGGGCCCAGCACACTCTCCTTCATGGACTTCTTAAGGAAGTTACCCACCACCACCTCCTTCAAAGGGGACGGCACTTCGTCCTCTTCCAGCGAAGCATTGCTTACTCCCTGGTTGCACTATGGCTAGCTCTAAGAAGCCATGATGGACAGAGGTCAAGCGAAGAGGTGGCCAGTTGCACTTCTTGACGCAGTTTGTCCACCTCCTCAGACCACAATAATGGAAACTTATCCAATGTAGATGTGTTGCAGGGGGGTTGGACTAGAGGACCCTTGGGTCCCTCTCCAGCTCTATGATCCCATGGATCAGGAAGTGCCCACACCATCTGGAGGGAGCCAAACTGGCAAAATTTCCTGCACAGACATATCTTTGCAGCCCCTTAGCAATCATTTAAGCAACTTCTGAGAAGAGGGCTTGTGGGAGACAAGTCAGGATAAAAGCCATTCCTCACAGCTGATTAGGAGTCAAGCACCATCAGTCACTGAACATAAAAGCGACTACAAAGATACCGAACTGTGTCATGAAAGGAAGGGCTAAAAATATCTCTCTGGTCAGAAATCTCTTAGCCAGAGTTGGGGGATTAATTGACAACTTGATTAGGGTGACGGGCGATGGGCAGATGATAGCAGGAGGAAGAGGGGGAGAAACTGCCTTTGTTTTGGAGACCGGCTCAGGAGTTTATGGGAAGTGATGAGTCTGGGATGGATGCGATGTGCAATCAAAGAAGTGGGTGTGTGATTGAAGCACTGATTCTCACGTCAATCACCGCAGTGGGAAATTGGCCGGACTCAGAAATGATGAGGAGCTGTAAATGTCTCTTATCATGCGCGCAAGAAACCCATGTGGTCTGATATGGTGGTTTTTATGTGGAAGGCTCAGGGAGTCAATAGCACGGGCTGCCAAACAGCTACTGAGGTAAGTTCAAGGTGTTGGTTCAAAGAGATTCAAGACCTCCATTTTGAAGGCTCCTTTATCTGAAGACCTTCGCATCTCCCAAGACATCTGCCTTTCCCTTGCACCTGTTGTGAACAAGAATCTGCCCTTTTCCCCTTATGGGGTATCCAAGAGCCCATAGAGAGTCCTTACGTAGGTTCCCTATTGGTAGGAGAAAATAACAGAGGCCAACCAGAGAATATTGAGAAGCAAAGCAGCTAGTAAGCCTGATCTTTATGGATCTGTTGCAACAGGGTGCTCCCCTCACACACAGGAGGGAGGAGGAACCCAGAACAATGGTGTGCAAGGCCTTATATAGAAATGTTAGATTTCCTGCGCTGGAGCTCAAGACCACCCCTCCGTACATACATCACAGAAGGTGTGTAACCCAAGACTACCACCCCAGATACATCATACATACAGAAAGGGTGGTCTACAGCAGAAATCTGAGTGCTTTGTTTACCTCCTGTCTGCCAGGTTACCTGTTTAATGGTCACTTGATTGGATTGCCTGGGGAGCCTGGCCAGTCTTTTGTAATGATGAATACTTAGTTCCTGAGTCAGGTCACAGCCTCACCCCCTATTCATATCTTAAATGTGCCCATAAGACAGGATTTGTGAAGGAAAAGGCTATATTCCCTCACACCCAGGGACGTACAAAGGGGGGGGGCACCCCGGACACCGAAAGGGTGTGTGTGAGAAGATGGTCCACTGCCTCCCCCCAGCTGTAGAGGGGCGCAGGGCGCGCACACAGTCAGTGTGGGCACCGCTCGCGCCGCGTCTGCACGGCATCCGTATGGGCTGCCACTAGGGTGGCGACCGTACGGGCTGCTGTGTGTGCGCAGTCTGTACCGGCTGCCGCGCATGCACAGTCCGTACGGACATCGCACATGCGTCACGAGGCGGTTCGCCCCGCCCCTCAACATCCCGCCCCGGGTGATGGAAAAGGTTCCTCCGCCACTGCTTGCAGCCTCCCTGCTCCCATATGAAATTTCATTTTGTTGGGATGCGTCCGGGGAGATGGGGGCATTTGGCAGGCCCCCGGCTGGCTCCAGTCACCAGCCGGCAGCCGGGTGACCTCCGGTTCTCGCAACAGCATCAATCAGCGACTTGAGCCTCAGAAGCCTTCAGAAGCTGAGCACGCTCTACTCAGCAGAGTGAATAACTTTTCACAACGGAAGTGGTGGACTGAGGCAGATGTAAGTGTATTTACAGGGGTTTATTCAGCATCAGGAACAAAGGAAAAACATGTCTGCTTCCCTTCGTGTCCAAGCAAAAACAGGAGTATAGCAAAAGCAATATACAACAGAAGTTCCCAGCAGACTGTGCTGGAAGTAACCAGGCATGTGACATACAGCAACTCCACAAGCCTGTTCTAAAGGTGGAACGGAACTATATCTTAACAATAAGGAGAGCCTGCAGGATCAGGCCAGTGGCCCAACTAGTCCAGCATCCTGTTCCCACAGTGGCCAACTAGATGCCCCCATGGCAAACCTCCAAGCAGGATCCAGGCACAAGAGCCCTCTCTCCTCTCCTGTGGTTTCTCGAAACTGGCCGCGGAGGCAGGGCACGGCCATCTTGCCTAGTAGTAGCCATTGATAGCCCTCCTCCTCCTCCATCCTCTTTTAAAGCCATCCAAATTGGTGGACATCACTGCCTCCTGTGGCAGGGAGTTCCGCTGTTTAACTTTGTGCTGTGTGAAGAAGGACTTCCTACTCTGGCTTTAGAGGTGAGCATGTGAACAAACTGACCATGAATACAGTCATACCACGGGTTACAGACACTTTGGGTTGCACGATTTCAGGTTGTGCACCGTGCTGAACCTGGAAGTACTGGAACGGGTTACTTCCGGGTTTCGGCACTTGCGCATGCGAAGAAGCGCTAAATCGTGCTTTGCGCATGCGCAGAAGCGCCGAATCGTAACCCGTGCGTGCACAGACACAGTGCTGTGGGTTGCGAACGTGCTTCCCACACGGATCATGTTCGCAACCCGAGGAGCGTCCACTGTACTGTTATAGATTTGGGGTGGAGGACCCCTCCCCCAAACCCTAGAAATTAATAAATGGTCAGATTTTGATTATTTGGAGTATTGAAGGGAAGACTGGAGGTTAGTGGGATAGAGCAGGCAAAGTTTTCTTTCCAAGCCAGGGCCTCAGCTGGGATAGAGGCACTAACATGGCGAAAGGAAGGAGATTCCAACTGAACATTAGGAAGAGTTTTCTGATGGTAGGAGCTGTTCAACAGTAGAAGGGACTCCCTTTGAGGTGGTGGACCCTCCTCCCTTGGAAGAGTTGGGTGCCAACCTGCCGAGGGATTCTTTAGCTGTGGTTCCTGCACTGCAAGGGGCTAGACTAGAGGACCTTTGGAGATCCCTCCCAACCCTACAATTCTATGACTCTGATCTAGGGATGCTCAGGCAGCTTTTTAAACCCCAAAATAAAGGCCATTTATTCACAGCAACACTACCTGCTCTCCCCGGAGCAGGACACTGCCGTTTGAAGGAGAGCAGTTCTGTTTTCCACTGAATTTTAAATAAAATGTTGCCGCAACCCGAAAACGCCAGTGGCCTCCCCCTCCTTGTTTTGAGTCAGAGGGTCGCATCAGTGACTCAGGCGGAGTTTATGACCCGCTGCCGTCCCAAATGCTTCGGCCCCGGACAATTAACCCGCAAATGATATTACGCTTGTATGTGTGAGTCTCCTTCATTTCCTAGATTTCTAATTCCTTACATCCATCTCTCCTGAATACCATTTGTGGATCTGCAGCCGGCAGCAAAATGAGGTGTGATAATGATATTCAACAATGGAGTTGGTGAGGCAAGGGGCCGGTCAGCTGTGCAGTTCCACATTTGGTCCATTGCTTGGATGAAGGAGCCACAGACATAAGCCCACACAGTGTATGTGAGGTCCAGGGGCGGCTGGACTCAGTGCTTATGGCGATCTTTAGAGTGGTTGTTCTAGAATCGTGTTTTCCTTCCCTGTGGCAGCTACAGTGGAGGTTTCTTAAACCTTTCCCAATCCAAACTGAACTGTTATAGGTAAAAAATAAAGGTAAAGGACTCCTGGAAGGTTAAGTTCAGTCAAAGGCGACTATGGTATCTCGCTTTCAGGCCGAGGGAGCCGGACTTTGTCCACAGACAGCTTTCTGGGTCATGTGCCCAGCAGGACTAAGCTGCTTCTGGCGCAACAGAACACCGCGACGGAAACCAGAGCACACAGAAACGCCGTTTACCTTCCTGCCACAGTGGTACCTCTCTTTCTACTTGCACTGGTGTGCTTTCGAACTGCCAGGTTGACAGAAATTGGGATAGAGCAAAGGGAGCTCACCCCGTCACCGGGACTCGAACTGCCGACCTTCCGATCAGCAAGCCCAAGAGGCTCGGTGGTTTAGACCACAGCACCACCCGCGTCTGTTATATACAGGGGCTTAGGGATGGGCATTAAAGGTCAAAACCAGCACCTTAAACTTGACCCTATACTCCACCAGGAGCCAGTGCAACTGGTAAAGCACTGGGTGAATATGCTCCCATGGCAGGGACCCCGTGAGGTCCCTGTTGGGACCCGCTGGAGTTTCTGGGACAGTTTCAAGGGCAGCCCCGTGTAGAGCGAATTACAGTAGTCAAGCCTGGAGGTGACCGTCGCATGGATCACTGTGACCAGGTCGGGGCAGGAAAGGTAAGGGACCAACTGCTTAATGTGGCAAAGGTGGAAAAATGTCGCCTTGGCTGTTGCTGTAACCTGCGCCTCCATGGAATGGGAGGTGTCAAGGATTACACCCAAACTCCTAACGGATGGCACTGGCACTAATTGGGCCCCCGCAAGTGAAGGGAGTTGGTCCCTCATCCCCATGCCATCCTGACCCAGCCAGAGGACCTCTGTCTTCGAAGGATTTAGTTTCAATCGGCTCCCACGAAACCATCCAGCCACAGCTTCCAAGCATCTGGTCAGTGTGTCCGGGGCCGAGTCGGTGTGGCCATCCATTAGCAGATAGAGCTGAGTGTCATCAGCATATTGGTGACAGCCCAGCCCAAAGCTCCAAACAATCTGGGCAAGGGGGCGCATAAAGATGTTAAAAAGCATCGGGGAGAGGATTGCGCCCTGCGGCACTCCACGCACCAAGGAATGGCACGGCGACAACTCCCTCCCTAGCGCCACCCTCTGTCCCTGACCAGAGATAAAGGAGCACAGCCATTGTTGGGCTGTGCCCTGTATCTCCACGTCGGCGAGGTTGTGGTCCAGAAGATCATGATCGACCATGTCAAAGGCTGCTGACAAATCTAAGAGAATCAGCAGTCCCAACCTACCTCGATTCAGTTGTCTACGGAGATAATCTGTTAGGGCGACCAGAGCTATCTCGGTCCCAAAACCAGGACAGAACCCGGACTGAAATGGATCTAAACCGGATGTTTCATCCAGAAACCTACCAAGCTGTTCAGCAACCGCTCTCTCAATTACCTTACCCAGATATGGAAGATTCAAAACTCGGCGGTAATTGGATAGATCTAAAGGATCTAATGAAGTTTTCTTTAAGAGCGGACACACCACTGCTTCCTTCAGCTCCCCTGGGAATGTCCCCGTGCCAAGGGACAAATTGATAATTTCAGCCAGGATGTTTTTGCTCTGTTTATTTAATTGTCTATCTGTTTACCACTCTGGACTCCATGTGGAGGGAGGGTCGGGGTATAAAATCAACAAATAACCATTTCTTGCGGTGACTCCAAATTCGAGAGTGAGGAAAAAATGAATTTCTATCCACTCCCCCCCCCAATATATTTTAATTTTGTAAACTTTTATTGTGTTCCCTGTTCCCTGTCTCTCATTCCACCACTCTCAGTTTTCAGGATTACTCATAGATTCAACCCCCTTAAAAAAGAAAAGAAAAGAAATAAGATCAGATGCATCACCTAATTGGAGGCCGAGGAAAATAATTGTTTCGGCAGAACAGAGGGGCAAAACAATTCCTAAAACCCAATAAAGGAAGAATGGTGCATCAAGTCAAGGAAATTTGTACATGACAATATTGACAATTTGTGCTGCTCAACACCGTAAAATGGTTATGAGTTTAAATCTAGGTCATTAAAACAACAATTGCTTCAACTCCTAATTTTTAGCAAATGTGGAAAATTTTTTTAATGGGGAGCAATAAAAAAGGGCTAAAAGCCCCCACAATTCTCTTTAACTGCAAAAAAATGCGGAGAGATACCAATAAACAGGCATATTATACACCAATAAATGAATAAACAAAATAATAGTTCCAAGCAGATTCTCGGAATTGTAAATGCGCAAGGGTCTATGATAAGCTTGAAAGACAAGAAATCTTACGGGTCCAAAGAACCGTCAACACCTGCGTTAGCGGGGGCTTCAACTAAGCCTGAAATCATCTGAGTGTAAGTGAAAAAGAAGAGGCCAGCTGGATCAGGCCAATGGCCTATCTAATCCAGCATCCTGTTCTCACAGTGGCCAGACCAGGTGGCCATTATGGGAAGCCTGTGTGCATGATCCGAACACAAGAGCTGCCCTCTTTCACCTTGTGATTCCCAGCAATTGGTATTTAGGAGCAGACTGTCTTGGACTATGGAAGGAAAACATAGCTGTCGCGCAGAACCGGCCCAAGACATTTTGACACCTGAGGCCAGCCAAAAAATATGGCACCCTTCCCTCCCTAAGAAGGGATGGGTGAAGATCTACATCGGGAACAAAGATCTCCATCGGGATCTGCTGCCCCTGTGGAGCCTGCTGCCTGAAACGGTCGCCTCACCTTGCCTCACGGGTGAGCCGGCCCTACCATTGTGGCTAGTGTTAAGTATAATTGGTTTAATTGACACTGAAATGGGAATGGCTCAGTGTGTATCGGTGGAAAGGTTTAGCATGGGGAGATTCCATTGAAGCTGGAGAACAACAAGAAGAGCTCTCTCTGAGCTTTAACTCATTGACAGTTAACTACTGTTGCTTCCTGCTAGCTAACAGGTGGGTTTTGTAACCTTGGTTCAGGTGGCAAAGGTATTTGGTTGTAAATTTGCCTTGGAGTTGCTTTTGAGCATGGGTAGGCAAACTAACTGGAAAAGACCCTGATGTTGGAAAAGATTGAGGGCACAAGGAGAAGTGGACGACAGAGGACCAGATAGTTGAACAGTGTTCTCGAAGCTACCAGCATGAGTTTGACCAAACTGTGGGAGGCAGTGGAAGACAGGAGTGCCTGGCGTGCTCTGGTCCATGGGGTCACGAAGAGTCGGACATGACTAAACGACTAAACAACAACAAGGCAAACTAAGGCCCGGGGGTCGGATGTGGCCCAGTCGCCTTCTAAATCCGGCCCATGGATGGTCCGGGAATTAGCATGTTTTTACATGAGTAGAGGGACACGGGTGGCGCTGTGGGTTAAACCACAGAGCCTAGGACTTGCTGATCAGAAGGTAGGCGGTTCGAATCCCCGCGACGGGGTGAGCTCCCATTGCTCGGTCCCTGCTCCTGCCAACCTAGCAGTTCAAAAGCACGTCAAAGTGCAAGTAGATAAATAGGTACCGCTCCAGCGGGAAGGTAAACAGCGTTTCCGTGTGATACTCTGGTTCGCCAGAAGCAGCTTAGTCCTGCTGGCCACATGACCCGGAAGCTGTACGCCAGCTTCCTCAGCCAATAAAGCGAGATGAGCGCCGCAACCCCAGAGTCAGCCACGACTGGACCTGATGGTCAGGGGTTCCTTTACCTTTACCTTACATGAGTAGAATGTGTGTTTTTATTTAAAATGCATCTCTGGAAGTCAGAGCGCATGGAAACACTGTTTACCTTCCCGCCGGAGCGGTACCTATTTATCTACTTGCACTTTGACGTGCTTTCAAACTGCTAGGTTGGCAGGAGCTGGGACAGAGCAACGGGAGCTCATCCCATCGCGGGGATTCGAACCGCCAACCTTCTGATCAGCAAACCCAAGATGCGATAACCACTCCAAATCACACGACTCTGTCATCCTTTTCCCAGCAAGACAGAGAATACACCAGGTTGCCATGTCTTGCTGATGAGATATTTGTTCCAGTAGGGCAGCCTTTACTGCCAATGCAGCACTTCAATTAATTAAGTATTTAGTTTAGTTTTAATTAAGTATTTAAAGGACTGTTTTTCTCCCGGAGGCTAAAAGGGAAATCCCATCTCAGACAGGCTTAGATCTCTTCCCTTTTTCTCCTCCTCCTCCTCCTTGACACTTTCTAATGAATTCTCTGCCCCTGGCCATAGTAAACAGAAGAAGTGGCCTCAGTATTATCTACACTGATTGGCCGCTACTATCCAGGTTTCAGTTTCATGATTTACTCAGCCCTATCTGGGTCTGAACTGGGGGTGGGTGGGCTTCTGCAGATGTTCTGGCAGTGAGCTATATCAAACAGTTCCATGTGTCAGACTTAGCCCTCTTTTCTGATGGCCTATTGAGTCGTTCATAAAATCACAGAATTGTAGAGTTGTAAGGGACCCATATGGGATGCAGGTGGCGCTGTGGGTTAAACCACAGAGCCTAGGACCTGCTGATCAGAAGGTGGGCGGTTCGAATCCCCGCGATGGAGTGAGCTCCCGTTGCTCAGTCCCAGCTCCTGCCAACCTAGCAGTTCAAAAGCACGTCAAAGTGCATTTCCGTGCATTGCTCTGGTTCGCCAGAAGCGGCTTAGTCATGCTGGCCAGATGACCCGGAAGCTGTACGCTGGCTCCCTCGGCCAATAAAGCGAGATGAGCACTGCAATCCCAGAGTCATCCGCGACTGGACGTAATGGTCCCTTTACCTTTACCCTTTAAGGGACCCATTTGACCAAACTGCGGGAGGCAGTGGAAGACAGGAGTGCCTGGCGTGCTCTGGTCCATGGGGTCACGAAAGTCAGACACGACTAAACAACAACAAACAACAACAAGGGACCCATGGGGGTCATCTAGTCCAACCCCCTGCAAAGCAGGAATCACAGCTCAAGAATCCCTGACAGATGGCCACCCAACCTCTCCCATGATGGAGGGTCCACCACCTTCTGTTCCACAGTCAAACAGCTCTTGCCGTCAGAAAGTTCTTCCTAATGTTTTGCCAAAATCTCCCTTCTTTTAACTTGAATCCATTGGTTCCTCTGGAGCATCAGAAAACAAGCTCGCTCCATCTTCCATGTGACAGCCCTTCAGATATGTAAACCACAGAATCATAGAATCAAAGACTTGTAGAGTTGGAAGGGACCGTCTAGGAATATGCAGCCATCCCATACGGGGATCGAACCTGCAACCTTGGCGTCATCAGCACCATGCTCTAAAACTGCTATCATATCACATTTCACCTTGCCTTTCCTATGGGGACATGCAATTTGAGGGACACTCATCTTGATGGAGATCGTCAGATCAAGATGACGGAATCTCATTGCCAAGGTAAAGGTAAAGGACCCCTGGCCGGTTAAGTCCAGTCAAAGGCACTATGGGGTTGCAGCGCTCATCTCGCTTTAGGCCAAGGGAGTTAGCATTTATCCACAGACAGCTTTCCGGGTCATGTGGCCAGCAGGACTAAACCGCTTCTGGCACAACAGGACACAATGATGGAAGCCAGAGCGCATTGAAATGCCGTTTACCTTCCCACTGTAGTGGTACCTATTTATCTACTTGCACTGGTGTGCTTTCGAACTGCTAGGTTGGCAGGAGCTGGGACAGAGCAACAGGAGCTCACCCTGTCCTGGGATTCGAACCACCGACCTTCTGATCGGCAAGCCCAAGAGGCTCAGTGGTTTAGACCACAGCGCCACCCGCATCCCTCGTTTCTGCCACAACCCCTGGCTCCCCTATAGGACTCTGACCACAATGGCTTTTATGCTCTAGCCATCATAATTCTGGTGCATTGCGGGAGGTGCTTGGATGCATGTGGCAAAGCAAGCTGTTTCCTCCTGGAGCTCATGCCACAGGCTGAGCTGATACACAAAGGTGTGTGTGTGGGGGGGGGTTGCAGGAGACACCACTTCAAGAAAACATTCCGCTGAACAAGTCGTGGCCCAGAGGGGAGGCAGTGGATATGATGAACATTCGCTTGGCATCTCGCTGTCAGGGCTGGGGTGAAGGCCACATGGATGGAAATGTACTTCACAGCATAATTTCCCTGCAAGGATGGCCGACGTCAAACAAAAGAGGAGACAGTCCTCTGGGGAGATTCTCCTTCGCCCGTTCCCATTCAATTCAATGGAGTTTGTGCAAGAGAACTCCCCCCCCCCTCCCAGCCAGTCCGTCCTGCTTCCTGTTTTCCATGCAAAACTGTCTGAACGACGCAAAGAACGCTCCCCTCTCCCCCCCCCACGTTCATAAATATTTCATGACTGGTCGCAGGAAAAGACAGCATTTTGGGGGATAATGCGCCGTGAAATGTAATGTTCTCTCCCCCACCCCTAGTTACCAAGAAACGGAGCGCGGCTGCGGTCACAGCCCGTATTTTAAATACATCTCATCAGCCAACCTGATGGAGGCAGAGTGAACGCAGCAAGCAGATGGCTTGTTCTCTCACTCTCCGCTTTGGGGGGTAGTAATAATAATAATAATAATAATAATAATAATAATTGGAAAAGCATGCAGGGATTCAGCCGGACCAAGGCAGGATAGCTGGGAGCACCTGGGTGGTTTATTTGCAGCATCCACAAACTCCTTAGGACTTGGAAAGGAGAAACTGAGGCACAGGAACTGGGCTGAAACTGGCAGACTTCTTCCCAGCTCCCACAACCCCCAAAGGGCAGCAAATTAGGAAGAATTTGGAAGAAAGGGGTGATGGAGTAAATGTAGTAAATGGGCATGTTGGGAAGTATACAAAGACTCCTGGAGGCTCAGTCTAGAGGAGGGTGCTCTAAGGTTGTCCTAAACTTTCTTTTTTTATATATGCATAATTATTTTTATTGGTTTTTACATTTTTTCCAAAATGACAACAGTGTTGTATAACAAAATAAACAACATTTGGCTAATAAGCCTGATACTTCCCTCCACACACACCCACACACCGGCTAATGGTTTTCAAACTTATTCTCTGCTCCTGCATTTGCTTATATTTTCTTCTTATTAAATCCAATCCTTTTAAAAACACCATTATTTTTTAAATCACTCTTAATAACAAATGCTACTTTTATCCTTACAAAACTTCTTGTAACCCTCTTAACAATGTCGGCTGGCAGCAGTCATCTTTCAAATGCAACATGAATTTATTCCAATCTTTCAGAAAAGTCTGGTCCTGCTGGTTCCGTATTTCCCCAGTCAATTTTGCCAATTTGGCATAATCCAATAATTTCATCAGCCACTCTTCTTTTGTTGGCAGTTCTTCTTGCTTCTATCTTTGGGCTAACTCCTAAACACACTTTCTGGAGAGGTGCTGGAGGAGACTCTTGAGAGTCCCATGGACTGCATGAAGATCAAACCTCTCCATTCTGAAGGAAATCAGCCCTGAGTGCTGACTGGAAAGACAGATCCTGAAGCTGAGGCTCCAAGACTTTGGCCACCTCATGAGAAGAGAAGACTCCCTGGAAAAGACCCTGATGCTGGGAAGGATGGAGGGTGCAAGGAGAAGGGGACGACAGGACAAGATGGTGGGACAGTGTTCTGGAAGCTACCAGCATGAGTTTGTCCAACTGCGGGAGGCCTTGGAAGACAGGAGTGCCTGGTGTGCTCTGGTCCAGGGGGTCACGAAGAGTCGGACACGACTAAACAACTAAACAACAACAAATCCCATTGAGCATGTGGGGAGGGGGTCAACACAGGCCTCTTCTGTTGAGCAGGATCCTGCAACCTTTGTGGAGTTTTACTTGGGAGAAGGGACAGACAAACCTGTCCATTTCTCTGTTTCTCATTCCCCACCCTCAACCTTAAGTTTAATGCTTCACATTCTGACATTAGCTTGTGGGTTTTTTCCATTTCTGAAGCCCTTGTGGAAATCCATCAGAATTTCAGACGCTACGCACTTTGGTGTGCAATCTCGCCTAATTGATATGCTTTTCCAAAGCACTTTCCCCTTAACAGAATGCACATTTTCACTAATAGATACATTTCAAACATAAGACACTGACGGTTTTATTTGCCTCTCAGAGGCTTTTACATGTTTCTCTACTGCTGTTTTATCGGTGTCTGGGTGCCTTTTCGTTTCAATGGCAATGTTTGCTTTTTGCATTGTTTTTGTATCACGGAGATTTTCTAAAAAAAAATTAAACAGTTGACGAACGCTTTTAACCAAATAACGAAAATAAATTCATATGCACCCTCTAGCCTAGTAAATGAGCTTTTTTCACACACGCATTACTTGGCTGCAAAATTCAGAGAAGTGCAAATCTCAAAGGCTGGCTGTGTTTCGGTTTGAATCTTGTTCTGGAAAACGCAGATTATAAGAGCAGATGGAAAACACGCAGGATCAGGCCAATGTCCCATCTAATCTAATAACCCCCAAGTGAAGCCCACAATCAGGATCCGAGCTTGCTGACCACCACTGCCTCCTGTTGTTGCAGGAATTTATGTACAGGTTGGAGGGGGGTTGCCCCTCCAGCAGATATCATGCACATGCAGCCCCACTACCAAAATCAGTCCCCACAAAACACTTCATCACAGTTTCTTCCTATCTATTCAAAGGGCCTTTGCTGCACGATACCAAATGTAAGAATTCACTGATAAATGTATCTATGTACTGGCTCACTGGGAAAACTTCAGAAATTCATATACAGTGGTACTTCGGGATGCGAATTGGATCCGTTCTGGAGCCCTGTTCACATCCTGAATGGAACGCAAGAGGTGGCAGCATGTCTGCACGTGTCACCACTACTGCGCATGCGCGTGACGTCATTTTGAGCATCTGCGCATGCGCGAGCGGTGAAACCACCCTCCCCCCCAAAAAATCTGGGGTGGGGTGAGCAGGAAATGATTAAAAGCTTCCCAACACAACGTTTCTTATTTCAGGTGGGGAGGCAGCCTGGGGCCAACGTTTAAGCCTTGCTTATGTACTTAGTAGGGACGCGGGTGGCGCTGTGGGTAAAAGCCTCAGCTCCTAGGGCTTGCCGATCGAAAGGTCGGCGGTTCGAATCCCCGCGGCGGGGTGCGCTCCCGTTGCTCGGTCCCAGCGCCTGCCAACCTAGCAGTTCGAAAGCACCCCCGGGTGCAAGTAGATAAATAGGGACCGCTTACTAGCGGGAAGGTAAACGGCGTTTCCGTGTGCGGCTCTGGCTTGCCAGAGCAGCGATGTCACGCTGGCCACGTGACCTGGAAGTGTCTCTGGACAGCGCTGGCCCCCGGCCTATAGAGTGAGATGGGTGCACCAACCCCAGAGTCTGTCAAGACTGGCCCGTACGGGCAGGGGTACCTTTACCTTTACCTTTACTATGTACTTAGTTCTTGAAGAGCATTTATTTACTTATTGTTGCATTTATATCTCACTTTTTCTCCAACGAGCTCAAGTTGGGGTACACATCTCTGCCTCCCACACCTTGTAGCTCCATGAATGGTAAATTACATTTTTCAGGATTCTGTAGGGTGGTTGTTATAAAATGCTTGATGGCGGACACACGGCCAACATCATGGAAACAAGCGTATTAAAATATCATCCAAAGTAACCCACAGAAAGAGCTGACATTTGAAGCAACAACTCAGAAATAAAAGCTCCAGTTCGTTTCTCATGTCTTTATCACTAGACACCTAAAGCGTTGATGGAATAGGAAGGGTGGATTTTCAAAGGAGGGGGTGAGTACCATAATGGGGGGTGGGCACTGGTAAAGGCTCCACATCTGGGAAAGGATGGTTTTACAAGAACGCGGGTGGCGCTGTGGGTTAAACCACAGAGCCTAGGACTTGCCAATCAAAAGGTCAGCGGTTCGAATCCCCGCAACGGGGTGAGCTCCCGTTGCTCGGTCCCTGCTCCTGCCCACCTAGCAGTTCAAAAGCACATCAAAGTGCAAGTAGATAAATAGGTACCGCTCTGACGGGAAGGTAAACTTCATTTCTGTGCGCTGCTCTGGTTCGCCAGAAGCGGCTTAGTCCTGCTGGCCACATGACCCGGAAGCTGTACGCCGGCTCCCTCGGCCAATAAAGCGAGATGAGCGCCGCAACCCCAGAGTCGGCCACGACTGGACCTAATGGTCAGGGGTCCCTTTACCTTTAAGGAGAGCCCTGGAGTTTGATCTAGCCCAGCATCTTGTTGTTGCCATGTTCAAAAAGATGCGCAAGCCGGAAGCCCACAAGCAGGTTCTGAGTGCGTAAAAACATAAGGAGAGATCCTTCTGGGTTAGGCCAATGGCCCCATCTAGTCCAGCATCCTGATCTGACAGCAGCCGCCAACCAGATTGCCTGTTGGCAGGGCCGGCCCAAGACATTTTGGCACCTGAGGCGAATGGCAAAATGGTGTCCCCCTCTCTCCCCACCAGGCAATAATGGGTGAATGAAGATCTACATCAGGAACAAGGGAAGGGGAATGAATATCTACATCTGGTTCTGGTTATTTATGTATGCCGCTACAACAGCAAGAATGTCGATTGCACAAAATTGGAAGACTGGAGAAATACCAGCTAAAGAATAATGGCAAGAGAAGTTGATGAACTATGCAGAACTGGCAAGAATGACAGAAAGACTAAAAGGGAAAAAGACAACAGAGACTTTGAAAAAGAGTGGGACCCATTCAAATTATATTTGCAGAAACAAAGAAAGGCAATAGACTTGATGGCAGGATTTAAATAAACATTCACATTGTGAGCATCAGAAAATGTTTGGAGGATAGTGAAATAAGATGATGTATTTAATTTTATTTTTATGTTGGTGTTATGTTATTAATAACTTCTTCTGCTGAGAGATAGCAAAGCGGGTGAAAATAGAAACAAACGAGAAACGCAAGTTGGGGGGAGTCTAGGAGGGGAGGGAGGGAGGAATATATAGCAAATGTTAAGAATTTGAGATGTATGTAATATTAAAGAATATCTACATCTGGTTCTGCGGCCCCCGTGGATCCTGCCGCCCGAGGCAATTGCTAGACCTGCTTGTGGGAATCAGAGCACAATTCCAGCACTCTCCTCTCCTGTGGCTTCCAGCAATCAGCATTCAGAAGCATTGCTTCTGCATAACTCTGTGCTCTGCGTGAGTTAGACCATTTGCTCCCCAAGCTCAGCATTGCATGCCCTCCAACATTTCTCCAATGAAAATAGGGACATTCCATTCAACAATAACAATAACAATAACAATAATAATAAAACTCCATGCCCATCTGACTGGGCTGCCCCAGCCACTCTGAGTGGTTTCCAACAAATATAAAAACATAATAAAACATTAAACCATAGCTGTCAACTTACAGATTTGAAAATAAGGGACCAGCAGCCTCGAAAATAAGGAACCAGCAGCCAAAATAAGGGATCAACAATTACTTTGATAAAATACATATTTTGTTGCGTGCAAATGGCTTTAGATACCTATTAGGTCCATAAATTACCATATAGTATATATTCAACACAAAAAACAGCAACAATCTGTTGTTGACAAAGCACAGCTGGACATAGAAAGGGCCCCATTACCTTCAGTAGCTTATTTAAGGGACATGATCAATAAGGGACAGCAGCGGGACATGGCGCTGGGATAAGGGACTGTCCCGCCAAATAAGGGACGCTTGACAGCTATGCATTAAACATTTTAAAAACTTCCCTGGGCAGGGCTGCCTTCAGACGTCTTCTAAAGGTTGTATGTTTACTTATCTCATGGGTCGTATAATTCAACATTTCTCTGATGAAAATAGGGACATCCTAAGGGAAAGCGGGACATTCCGGGATCAAAGCAAAAACCGGGACGGCTTCTGTGAATCCAGGACTGTCCCTGCGAAATAAGGACACTTGGAAGGTCTGGTGTTGTCTGCCTGGGAATGGATTTCCAGGTTTCCAAACAGCTCTGAAGATGCCTCTGGGGACTGAATGAAATGTGTCCTGTTAATTACTTGCATGACCTGAGTACAGTCAGGTTTTGCCACCAGGGAGCTTTTATGAGAGAGGGAGGCGACTAAATTGGCTGGCCTTTGCGTATTGCTTGTAGCAGATGCTGAGTGGGCAGATCAGGTGCACCAAAGCGAGCCAGGGGATGGAGCAAGCCTCCTAAGGAGGGAGTCTGCAGCATTTGGGTGGCGCTGTGGTCTAAACCACTGAGCCTGGGGCTTGCTGATCAGAAGGTTGGTGGTTCAAATCCCCGTGACGGGGTGAGCTCCCGTTGCTCGGTCCCTGCTCCTGCCAACCTAGCAGTCTCTGTGTGTGGTTTGGGAGCTGCACGGTCAGGGGAAAAACAATGCTGTCCAGGGTTGTAAAGACTGTGGAGAGAATAAAAGGGCGCACTCTTCCCACCTTGGATCAAATCTATGCTTCCAGGTGCCATAAGAAAACTGCAGAGATAGCGCAGGATAGTGCGCACCCCGGAAATGATCTCTTTCAGCTTCTGCCTTCTGGAAGAAGGTACAGGGTTATAAAGACTAGGACTAGCCTCCTGAGAAACAGTTTCTACCCAAATGCAATTTTGGTTTTAAATGCATTGTAAGGTAGTCTCTATGGGAGTATATGGTATTTAAAAATGGGGTATCAGAGGTTTTTATGGGGCTAACCAGGTTGGGATAGCTGGGATAGCAGGCTTGTTGGGTTTTGAATGTCTTATGTAGATTTTTCAATTTCGTTGTTCTTTATGGGACAATGACAATAAAGATTATCGCATTGTATTGTATTGTATTGTGCAAGTAGATAAATCGGTACTGCTCCGGTGGGAAGGTAAATGGCGTTTCTGTGCGCTCCTCTGGTTCGCCAGAAGCGGCTTAGTCATGCTGGCCACATGACCTGGAAGCTGTACGCCGGCTCCCTCGGCCAATAAAGCGAGATGAGCGCCGCAACCCCAGAGTCGTCCACAACTGGACCTAACATTAAGGGGTACCTTTACCTTTACTTTAGTTCAGAGAGAAGGCAAGGTAACCTGCTGGGAGTTTTTTAAAAAGAGAAAGTTGAGAGAGAAAGGTTTTCCTCATCTTCTCAACACATGGGCATCTCATGAAGCTAAATGCTGGAAGAGTCCGGGATGGCAAAATAAAGTCCTTTATCCTTCACACGGCGCATAGTTTAACTATGGAACTCCTTGCCACAGGAGACAGTCATGGCCACCACCTAGATGGCTTTAAAAGAGGACTGGAAAAATTCTTGAAGGACAGGGCTATGGGTGGCTCCTACTAGCCATAGTTGGAGGAAGAAATGCTTCTGAAAACCAGTAGCTGGGAACCCCAGGAGTGGTGAATGCTCTTGTGCCTGGGTTCTGCTTGTGGGTTTCCCTTGGGGTTGGCCTTCCCTGAGGTTGCTTCCAGACAACCACTTGGTTCAAAATTTGTTCTGATTTGTTTGTGCAAGGTAGGCAGGGAGGTTATGCAATGCAGTGGCAAACAGTTGCTATTCCACATTTTCCAATTACATTTTCCTATGACTTTCCTTACCAAAAAATCCTGTTTTTTAATAATAATAATAATAATAATAATAATAATAATAATAATAATAATAATAAAAAATATGATCATCTGAGTCCAGCAAAATGGATTCTACCTCAACAAGGTGTTGGACTAAATAATAATAATAATAATAATAATAATTTATTTATACCCTGCCCTTCGGGGTTCAAAAACTGGGCTCAGTGTGGCTAACAGCAAATTTAAAACACTTTAAAATACTTTATTATAAAACCCTCAGGGTCCCTTCCAACTTTACAATTCTACAGGAAAGGCGTAAGGGGGGAGATGGCAAAGGCCATTCTTCAGTGGTAGCCCCTCTGCGTTGCAAGGAGAGGGTCTTGCGTTCCATCCCCAGTGCCAATCAGTGTAGACAGTACTGGTGTCAGGCTCTTGGCTGGCTAAGTGCTGAAGCTTTTATTCCAAAAACCACTGTGCAACCTCAACGTGGACCAAGCTGCGGGTTACACAATCCTGTGGTTCAGAACAGAGCTCTACGTTTGACCACTGCAGGGCTAGATCATCTCCTGGGTCCCTTCTATGATAAGCTGGTAGGCACAAACTAAGTCTATGGACAGCCGCGCATTTAAAGCGCACAACTCCCCACCCCCCCAATACTGGGAACTGTAGTTTCTTGAAGGCACCGGGAACTTTAGCTCTTTGCCCTCTGCACATGGCTTCTCTAAAGCATCCCAGGAACCATAGTTTCTGCTGCAAAGAACTAAAGTTCCCAGCACCTTCAAGAAACTACAGTTCCCAGTATTCGGGAGTGGAAGGAGTTGTGCGCTTTAAATGTGCGGCTCTTAAAGGAGTGAAACCGGTTCAGTCACACTGGGCATGGAGTCCTGGGGTTGCAACAACTATTACTTAGAGTGGAGTAAGACCTAGACAGCATCTTAAAAAGCAGAGACATCACCTTGCCAACAAAGGTCTGTATAGTTAAAGCCATGGTTTTTCCAGTAGTGATGTATGGAAGTGAGAGCTGGACCATAAAGAAGGCTGATCGCCAAAGAATGGATGCTTTTGAATTCTGGTGCTGGAGGAGACTCTTGAGAGTCAGTGGCGTAGTGTGGGTTGTTAGCACCCGGGGCAAGGCAAGTAATTTGCGCCCCCTAACCCGTGGATTTTAGGAGGGTCAGAGAGCTGCGAGTGCGAGCGCCCCCCCAGATGTTGCGCCTGGTGCGGCCGGCCCCCCCTGCACCCCCATGCTATGCCATTGTTGAGAGTCCCATGGACTGCAAGAAGATCAAACCTCTCCATTCTGAAGGAGACCAGCCCTGAGTTCTCACTGGAAGGACAGATCCTGAAGCTGAGGCTCCAAGACTTTGGCCACCTCATGAGAAGAGAAGACTCCCTGGAAAAGACCCTGATGTTGGGAAAGATGGAGGGCACAAGGAGAAGGGGACGGCAGACGACGAGATGGTGGGACAGTGTTCTCGAAGCTTACCAGCATGAGTTTGACCAAACTGCGGGAGGCAGTGGAAGACAGGAGTGCCTGGCGTGCTCTGGTCCAGGGGGTCACAAAGTTGGACACGACTAAACGACTAAACAACAACAACAAGAGAAGTGAGGGAGCCAAATCTTGATGTCGCCCGGGGCACGGCTGAAATCTGAGACCCCAGGGTCTGCCACTGCCGTACGCTCTGCCCTCTGTCACAGCATCTGACACGACCCCTCAGCCCTCATTTTGGAGAGTTGGGCGGGCCCAGCCATTTGCACATTCCGGGTCCTGAGAGAGAGCGCTGGGCAGGCAAGCAGGGACTCCTGCGAGCAGACAGAGGGAAACGAGGGGAGTTCTGTAACTCCATGGTAGAGCATCTGCCTTGCGCACAGAGGGTCGTGGGTTCAATCCCCTGACACATCTCTGGGTATGGCTGGGGAAGACCCCTCCTGGCTGAAATCCTGGAGAGCAGCTGTCAGTCAGTGTAGACCAGGGGGCAGCAACCTTTTCCAGCAGGGGGCCAGTCCACTGTCCCTCAAACCTTGTGGGGGGCCGTACTATATTTTTGGGGGGGAATGACGAATTCCTGTGCCCCACAAATAACCCAGGGATGCATTTTAAATAAAAGAACACATTCTACTCATGTAAAAACACCAGGCAGGCCCCACAAATAACCCAGAGAGGCATTTTAAATAAAAGGACACATTCTACTCATGTAAAAACACGCTGACTCCCAGACCATCCGCGGGCCGGATATAGAAGGCGATTGGGCCAGATCTGGCCCCCGGGCCTTAGGTTACCCACCCCTGGTGTAGACGATGCTGAAGTCATTGGCCCACAGGCCTGAGGCCATAAGGCAGCTCCCTGTGTCCCTAAGAGCATAGAAGCACCAACCAGAATGATGCAGGGACCAGAGCAACTTCCAAAAGAGAAGGCAACTGTTTGGAGCATTTTCATTCAGAAGAAATATGCGTGAGACAAGATGGAACAGAGGCGCAGGAAATTATGTACATTGTGGATGGAGAGAAGCTTTTCTCCCCCTCCCCACCAGAACACTAAATGGCAGAGACCATCCAGAAAAGCTGAAGGCCGGAAGAAACAAATGGAAGGACTCCTTCAGCTAAGCTACAGCACGGGAGACCACAAGGTAGTCATCAGCAACTTCACTGGGAGATAAGGCGAACAACGACTATCAGTTGTAATACATTTGCGGAGCCTCCAGGGTCAGGAATAGTCTACCTCTAAACACCTGCCAGTAGTGATGTATGGAAGTGAGAGCTGGACCATAAAGGAGGCTGATTGCCGAAGAATAGATGCTTTTGAATTCTGGTTCTGGAGGAAACTCTTGAGAGTCCCATGGGCTGCAAGAAGATCAAACCTCTCCATTCTGAAGGAAATCAGCCCTGAGTGCTCACTGGAAGGACAGATCCTGAAGCTGAGGCTCCAAGACTTTGGCCACCTCATGAGAAGAGAAGACTCCCTGGAAAAGACCCTGATGTTGGGAAAGATGGAGGGCACAAGGAGAAGGGGACGACAGAGGACGAGATGGTGGGACAGTGTTCTCGAAGCTACCAGCACGAGTTGGACCCAACTGCGGGAGGCAGTGGAAGACAGGAGGGCCTGGCATGCTCTGGTCCAGGGGGTCACGAAGAGCCGGACACGACTAAACGACAACACCTGCTGCTGGAGACCCCAAGTGGGAGAGTCCCATTACACTCCACTCCTGTTTGTGGGCTTCCCAGATAACCCAAGGAGATGCAGGATCAGTCCAGCACCTTCCAACCAGATGCCTCTATTGGGAAACCCACAAACAGGATCTGAGCAATTTTCCCTTCCTCTGGTTTCCAGGAACTGGGATTCAGAAGTGCTGCTGCCTCTAACTGTGGTCTGAGCAAACACACCTTCTCTGATGGAGGAGTTAAGGATGTGAGCATCTCTTGCCCAGGTGTAGCCGGGTTGTGTGATTTTAGCGATGGGAAAGAGGTGGAAGGCAGCTCAGAGACCGGTGCGCTTGGGAGCCAAGTCTCTGTGCTTCCAATGGGAATCGATTCCCAGTAAAACTGCATCTTTGACGAAGGATTCCCAAAACTTACAATTGCCCATCAAATGCATATATGTGTGTTTATCTTCCTTCCTTCCTTCCTTTTTTAATGATCCAAAACATTGCAAAGATTTGGCTTTCTGCTGGAATCTTTCCATGTCAACACCAGGTTAACTAGCAGATAAGGCATGTGGTGGACACGAAGGTCTTGAGAGAAAAGCAATGACAAGCCTAGACAGCATCTTAAAAAGCAGAGACATCCCCTTGCCAACAAAGGTCCGTATAGTTAAAGCTATGGTTTCCCCAGTAGTGATGTATGGAAGTGAGAGCTGGACCAGAAAGAAGACTGATCACCGAAGAATTGATGCTTTTGAATTCTGGTGCTGGAGGAGACTCTTGAGAGTCCCATGGACTGCAAGAAGATCAAACTTCTCCATTCTGATGGAAATCAGCCCCGAGTGCTCACTGGAAGGACAGATCCTGAAGCTGAGGCTCCAAGACTTTGGCCACCTCACGAGAAGAGAAGACTCCCTGGAAAAGACCCTGATGTTGGGAAAGATGTTGGGCACAAGGAGAAGGGGACGACAGAGGACGAGATGGTTGGATAGTGTTCTTGAAGCTTTGACCAAATTGCGGGAGGCAGTGGAAGACAGGAGGGCCTGGCGTGCTCTGGTCCAGGGGGTCACGAAGAGTCGGACACGACTAAACAACAACGGACACGAAGGAGAAGCCTGGGAGCAGAGAACCGCTACCAGCAGTGTCCTTTAGAGGATACAGTTAAACCTTCCTTGCTTTTCACCCCCCTCCTCTCTCTTACGGAATTAGCAATTAGCTTTCCTGCATGTCAGAGAACCGGCACCAAATGTCAACACATCTAGTGGGAAGCAGGTGCCGCAGATTTAACTGAGATATTCGTTATGGGAAAGCACATTAACCTCTTTCTAAAAAAAACCCCAGAGCAAACTGTAATCATGTGCGCGCTGCATTTCATCATGAGAGCATCTGGAACTTTGATAGTATTTTAATGCAGTTCTGAGATAGGAGACGGCGCAATCCTTTGTCAACGTGGCAGGCGCACCACTTTCTGTCCATAGATCTACCTGCCTATTCTTTGCAAGAACTGGTCCCCCCCCCAAAAAAAACCCCTCACAGTGGAGCTGCATTTGCTACAGATTTCCCTGGTCTATTGGATGCCTGCAGAGGCGCAAGTGGCGCAATGTGCATCCTATCGTAAAATTGACTATAATCGGCTGAATTATACGGTGCTGAGAAAGCGGCGGACAAAGACTGCAAACCTTCAGCCGCAGAAATGCAAACCCGGAGAGGCTGCCAAGCAGAAGGGGAAGAAGTTTGTTTTGGGGGTTCAGATTTGTCCTCAGAACACAGCTTAGAACATTTATCTCTCTGTGTGTGGCCCAAAAAGCATTGTTCTTCAAACAGTCGCTTCTGGGAATAAAGCTTTAATATAAAGTTCCAAAGTTTTTCAAGGTTTTTTTTTAAAAAATCCTTTTTTTTTTTGTTCAGAAATGGAGTTTTTAAATACCTACTGTGGGGATTCTGGAAGACTGAGCGTGGAATCCCATGTATGGCTACTCGGAAGTAAGCCCTGCGCCCTTCACCGCAGCTTGCTCCCAGGTAAGCGCGCATAGAACTGAAGCCTAAAGGAACTTGGATTCTAAGTTGGAGAGATTTCCGTAGGAAATGGGCAGTTGTCTTTGAAGGGATTATTCCCTTTGCAAGACAATGGAACGGGGGAGAGCAGAAAAATTGAGAGGGGCAGGTCTCCTGTTAACGAAATAGTTCTAAAACAAACCTTTCAGAGCTGGCTGCAGAGAAATACCCACAGGAAGGAAAGGAAAAAAGCAAACGTTGCGACAAATATGTCAGTTTTCTTTCTATCTTTTTTTTAAAGCAATATATGCATTATTTGCAAAATGCCACCTTGTTCCGGCTAATACATTTCAATACATAGAGGAATTCCATCCCCCCCTTCTCTTTCAAATTGGGTGATTTTTTCTGCGTCCTCCACCACCCAAAAGCGTTTTTTTCTTTAAAAGGGAACAAAAAGTAGCTAGGTTTATCAAAAGACAAATCCTCCTTCAACGAACCCGGTTCCAAACAATCCCTGTTCAAATGCATGCTTTCGACTCTCCTGGCGGACCAAAAACAAATGTTTAAGCGGCTGATCTCCTTGAAGGAGAGGTTAAGGAAGTTCGCCACCGGAGAACCATAAAGCCCCCCCCCCCCCCCCGTTCCCCCCCCCCCCCCCCAGATCCTTCCCACCCCCAAACCTGCCAGTTCCAAAGCTCTGGGCTGGTTTCGAGAGCATGCAAAGCCAGGAACTCACAAGCCCCGCCAAGACAAAGAGGAGAGGCTGGCAAATCACAGCTAGCAGACGCCTACCTGCCCGGGTGTGATGCCTGGGTTGCGCTGTTCCGTCTGATGTTCGAGCCTTGCACTGTGTTCTCTGCCGGAGTGGCCCCCTCTATATGTACACGCAGGCACACACACACACACACACACGCACAAACCTTGCCAGCCCATTAACATGTGGATCGGTGAGTCCAACCCTCTGAAGGAGCCACCTGACTGATCCACTGGCTTAGCAGCTGCGCGCCCCTCGGCACCCACCGGAGAAACCTTCCCGGAAAGTGTTTGTCACACTCCAGGAAGCTGGAACAATGGCACAGGGGCATCACCGGCAGCCCTGAAAGTGAGGCTTCCGATGGGCTCGGGCTTCTCTGCGATGCTGCTCGCTCAGGCATCTCTGGTGAGATTCCCTGGGAGTCCCATTCTTCCAGACCTCACTGGGTGCTGCCTTGTGGCGGCTCTGGTTATTTGCCCATTGGGGCCAGTGTTGCCTGTTCTGGCTGGCAGCAGCTGCAGGAGGAGGGCTGCAGAGGAGGGTCCCAGAGTCAATTCTGGTCTCTCCAAGTAGGGCTGCGAGAGACTTCCCGACTGAAATCTTGGAGAACTGCTGCCGGTTGGTGCAGACAATACCAGACTATGGGCGAATAGTCTGATGCAGTCAATGGAAGCTTCTTCTGTCCCTCTCTCCAGCATCTGAGGCACCCACTACCCTCCATCACCTGCTTCCTGAGCCTTCTGACCGGGAGACACTAAGCGCAGGAAGCTGGAGGCTTTTGCATTCAAAGCATAGGTTCTGCCACTTAGCTCCTGTCCCCCACCTAAGAGCCAACAGGGTGGAGTGGTTAGGGGTGTGTGGTGGGAAGCCCTGAGTTCAAATCCCACTTCTACCACCAATTTACAAGGTGGCCTCAGACAAGATTCTGTGACTCGGTGCTTCCCATATGTCATAAAGCAAAGGTGTGTGTGCGGGGGGAAACCTGTGGCTCTCCACGTGCCTTTGGACTCCACCTCCCATCAGCATGGCAAATGGTCAGGGATTATGGGTGTTGTAGTCCTGAAAGATCTGGGGACCCACAGCTGCCCGATGCCAGCAATAAAGGTCTTGAGGTTCTGCTTGAGGCCTTGCCATAGCCACCTGGTTGGCCACTATGAGAACAGGCTGCTGGACTAAATAATAATGATAATATATTATTATTTATACCCTGCCCATCTGGCTGGGTTTCACCACTGGCCTGATCCACCTGCCAAGACTCTCTTGTTCTTACGTGATAATACTACTGAGCTACTGTGTATGGGTTGTTGGGGAGGGTTAGTACCTCTGGGGCGGGGAACACATCATGCTCCTCCTGTGGTAGTTTGTTGACCTTTGGTCCTCCATCCTGCACTCAGCTCCCACTTGTAGCTCCTAGAAGCCGTCAGCAGGCAACAGCGGCCACAATCCCAGGAAACGGCTTTGACTGGCCGGCTAAACCAGGTGAGTCTGGGACTTTCCCTGCTTGTGAAGACAGGCTCGGCAGATGAACAAATGAGACCAAGAGGGAGTCCAATGATTAATAATAATAATAATAATAAATTATTTATACCCCGCCCATGTGGCTTCCAACAAAATATTAAAATACAGTAATGCATCAAACGAGGGACGTGGGTGGTGCTGTGGGTTAAACCACAGAGCCTAGGACTTACCGATCAGAAGGTTGGTGGTTCGAATCCCCACAACGTGGTGAGCTCCCGTTGCTCGGTCCCTGCTCCTGCCAACCTAGCAGTTCAAAAGCACGTCAAAGTGCAAGTAGATAAATAGGGACCGCTCCGGTGGGAAGGTAAACGGCGTTTCCATGCGCTGCTCTGGTTCGCTAGAAGTGGCGTAGTCCTGCTGGCCACATGACCCAGAAGCTGTATGCCGGCTCCCTTGGCCAGTAAAGCGAGATGAGCGCCGCAACCCCAGAGTCGGTCACGACTGGACCTAATGGTCAGGGGTCCTTTTACCTTTACCTTTAATGCATCAAACATTAAAAACTTCCCTAAACAGGGCTGCCTTCAGATGTCTTCTAAACGTCAGATAGCTGTTTATTTCCTTGACATCTGGTGGGAGGGCGTTCCACAGGGCCGGCGCCACCACCGAGAAGGCCCTCTGCCTGGTTCCCTGTAACTTGGCTTCTCACAACAAGGGAACCACCAGAAGGCCCTTGGCGCTGGACCTCAGTGTCCAGTCAGAATGATGGCGTTGGAGATGCTCCTTCAGGTATCCGCTCAAGAAACTGATCAAGAAGTCAGTTTCTGCACGTGCGTGAGGGGCAGATGGGGCTCATCAACCTGGGAAGGAAGCCCATCTAGGAGTAGGAAAACTCTGATTCTGAACCTCCACACCTTGCGGGATATCTTCAGGAGAAGAAAAGGCTAAGGAGTAGACCCTACACAAATCTGGAGTGGGGTCCCTAAGGCGGTTGGATGGTGCCTTGTACACCTCCTTCCCGCAACTCCTGCAGCCAAGCTGGTGCCAAACGTCTTGCTCTGCTTTCCTCTGGACCACAACAGTGAGGCTGAGAGGGGGGTCTTGTCGTCTGGGCATCCCAGGACCTCCAGACACACGGCCCAGGCTTGCGCCCCGGAGAGGTCACTTTGGTTCTGCTGACACAGCAGTTTGGCTTCACCCCCAGAGGCATACTCCATTGCCTCCCAAGTCAAACAGGTGACAACAACTGTTAAACGGTTTGGAAAAGGGCAACTAAGATTACCAAGGAGATGGAATGAGGAAAGTGTGCAGAATTTGAGAAATTAGAGGTGACATCACAGAAGTTTATACATTATTCCTGGCATGGCACAACTTGCAGGCCCAGGCAGGGGGGGGGGGGCCCTATGGGCCACTTGGCCCGGGCCTCCGATTCCAAAGGGGGCTTCGGTCAGCATATTCACAATCACTAGGAAAGTGTGTTTAAATGTAAATAAAACAATCCTTTTCCCTATGTGTTTTTAAAAAGCACTATTGTATATCTATCCAGTCGTGATGTATGGAAGTGAGAGCTGGACCATAAAGAAGGCTGATCGCCGAAGAATGGATGCTTTTGAATTCTGGGGCTGGAGGAGACTCTTGAGGGTCCCGTGGACTGCAAGAAGATCAAACCTCTCCCTTCTGAAGGAAATCAGCCCTGAGTGCTCACTGGAAGGACAGATCCTGAAGCTGAGACTCCAATATTTTGGCCATCTCATGAGAAGAGAAGACTCCCTGGAAAAGACCCTGATGTTGGGAAAGATGGAGGACACAAGGAGAAGGGGACGACAGAGGACGAGATGGTGGGACAGTGTTCTCGAAGCTACCAGCATGAGTTTGACCAAACTGCAGGAGGCAGTGGAAGACAGGAGGGCCTGGCGTGCTCTGGTCCAGGGGGTCACGAAGAGTCAGACATGACTAAATGACTAAACAACAATTGTATATGTATATTTTCCATTTTGTCTTTATATGTAGATACGGTTCAAGCCTTGAAATAAAATTATTTGTTTGCATAACTTTTGTGAAAATTATTTATATATTTACTTATTTGTAAGACTTATCCCCAGGGTTAAAAAAAAGGGGGGGAGGCCACATTATCTACCTGGCCCGGGCCTCTGTCTGGCTCTGCAAGGCCCTGGGTGCAAGTGGACACAGAGAGGTTTTTCTCCAGCTTCCATAAAACTAAAACTTGTGGACCTCCAACGAAGCTGAGTGTTGGAAGATTCAGGAGCGATAAACGAAAATCCTTCCTCATGGAAAGCATAGTTAAACTGTGGAACTCTCTCCCACTAGAAGCAGCAAATGTTCCCCACTCTGTGGCTTATAGAGAGACAAAGGCAACCCCTCAGGACCATGGACAGGACATTGCAAGACGGGGATCCTGGATCCAGACCGCCGCAGTGCCTGGTCAGCAGTGACCAAAGGAGAAATGACCGCTGGGAGGAGTGCAGAGAGAAGGAATGCCGTGGTGCATCTGTAGCAGCACAACCAGACATCTTCATCTGCCCTGGCTGCAACAAAACATGTCTCTCCTGCCTCGGTCTCTCCTGCCACAGCAGGCGCTGTAACCTTCCAACCGTTTGACTTCACCCCGAATGCGCACTCCTCCATTGTCTCCCAAGACAGACAGGTGCCAATCAACCAATTCTGGCTGGGGGCAACTGAAGCCATTAGTAGCCCCCAAGAGAGAGATGGGTCACAGAAGGTCACTGTCATCAATGGCACTTTGGCACTGAGACTTGTTTTTAATGTGGATAGTTGCTGGTTCTTTTAAAAAAAAAAAATTTTTTTTTTTGTTTATAACAAACGTCATATAAAAATAAACATTGAAAAATGAAAAGTTTAACTACAACTGCAGCAATTTCCATACTACTACAACTGCAGCAATTTCCATACTGTTTATACAATCAAAACAACATCAAAATGTGGGGGTTTTCAAATCCGTGACTTCCCTCCATGGTTCCATTATTTCCATTATTAATTCATGCATGTCCAAATTCTATTATCCATCTATTCGTATCTAACTCTGTCTTTCGTTAAAGTACTGCAAATGTTTTTTTAGAATCCTGCTGATGTATCAACCTGTATACAATGCTTTGATATATGCTTTCGTAGATTTTCACGGGTACAGGAATGCAGGTTTTGGTGTCCTCGGGTGTCTTCCCGTGTAAAAGTTGGGGTGTCTAGGCGACGTTTCGACGAGGTCTCACTCGTCATCTTCAGGCTGGTGCTTTCGGCTTCTTGTTACTGGAACAGAGCAGGATCTCAGTGTTTGAGTTCCTATAAATACTGTTGAGGAGGTGTGGTGTATAGCCTCCAATGTTCTGGGCAGAGAGGAAGTTCCCAGGCTAGTGTGCCTTTTCTTCTTTTGTTCCTTAATTGCTTGAGGGATATCTTGAGTGATTTCTTGAGTGATATCCTGAGTACCACTTAGGTGGGTCATTAGGTGTGGATTAGTTGCTAAAGCTTTTGTGTCTTGACCTCTTGAACTTTGTGAAGAGTTTTTCTGAGAAGATGGCTGTACTGCTTTGTTGTGCTCTGCTTTGATATATATATATATATGCAATATATATTTCCCATTCATTTTTAAAGTGCTTATTGTCCTGTTTTCTGAGTCTTCCTGTTACCTTTGCCATTTCTGCATATTCCATTAACTTCATTTGCTAATCTTTTTTTGTGGGCATTCCCCCCCTCTTTCCAACACTGGGCTATCAATATTCATGTGGCTGATGGTTGCTGTTCGTTAATCACTCGTTTCATCCGCTCTGGGACTACTTTTGGACGTGAAATTATAGGATGATTTATGCATAAGGACATAAGAACTGCTGGATGAGGTCAACGGCCCAACTAGTCCAGCATCCTTGTTCTCACAGTGGCCAACCAGATGTCTGTGGGAAACCTGCAAACAGGATTTGAACACAGGACCCCTTTCTCTGGTGCTTTCCAGTAACTGGTAGAATATGGAGACAGAGCATAGCCATCCTGGCTAGTAGCCATCAGAAGTGTTCTCCTCCAAGACTTTGTCTAATCCTCCTTTAAAGGCATCCAAATTGTTGGCCATCACTGCCTACTGTGGCAGGGAGTTCCATAGTTTACCCATGTGCTATGTGAAGAAGTTCCTTTTATCCACCCTGACTCTTCCATCATTCTTGGATGTTGATGAGTTCTAGTATTATGAGAGAGCTTTGTGCCCCTTAATTTTTTGATCTATTTTAAGACGAATTGCTATTTGCTGACTAGTTAACCGCAATGATATTATACCACGTTGGTTATGGCACGGGTGCATTTAGACAGCTTATTTTTCACGAACCACTCTGAGCACGAAAGACAATTGTGGAAAATGGAGTATATAGATGAATCGACTGTTTGTGTATCCTAGCAATGCCAGGAAGCAAAAAAATTAGGGCCAAGGAAAACTCAAGAGACACATCTTATGCTATAGGGCCCTGAAGCTGACTTGCGGAATCAATTTGCAGTGATTAGCGTACCAATTGCATGGGATTGAGTCTTTTCAGGAGGTGAATTTAGCAGCCAAGCACGTTGACCCCTCGGGTGCTATACTTTAACTCTCAAATTTTGCAGCGAGGAATGCCAATATCACATGCTGTTCTGCTTGTGTTTACTTGGATACAATGATGGATGGCTACATACAGCCCTTAATCTTGCCTTCTGAGCAACAGCTATCGCTGTAGGACTGACTTTGCCACGTTCTTGGAATGCTGGAGTCTGAGCAGAGACTTTGCAGTCTCCACCGCCAGCATCTCCTGCTAACAAACCTTGACAGCAGATCTAGGGGTCTTAGCAGACCACAAGCTTAGCTTGGGCCAACAGTGTGATGCAGCAGCAAAAACTAATCTAGGTAATGCTAATGCTATTCTAGGCTGCATCAACAGGAATACAGTGTCTGGATCAAGGGAAGTCATGTTGTTGTTGCTTAGTCGTTTAGTCGTGTCCGCCTCTTCGTGACCCCATGGACCAGAGCACGCCAGGCACTCCTGTCTTCCACTGCCTCCTCCAGTTTGGTCAAACTCATGCTGGTAGCTTCGAGAACACCGTCCAACCATCTCGTCCTCCGTCGTCCCCTTCTCCTTGTGCCCTCCGTCTTTCCCAACATCAGGGTCTTTTCCAGGGAGTCTTCTCTTCTCATGAGGTGGCCAAAGTCTTGGAGCCTCAGCTTCAGGATCTGTCCTTCCAGTGAGCACTCAGGGCTGGTTTCCTTCAGAATGGAGAGGTTTGATCTTCTTGCAGTCCATGGGACTCTCAAGAGTCTCCTCCAGCACCAGAATTCAAAAGCATCCATTCTTCGGCGATCAGCCTTCTTTATGGTCCAGCTTTCACTTCCATACATCACTACTGGGAAAACCAGAGCTTGAACTATACGGAGCTTTGTTGGCAAGAATCCAGGTCAGGGTGGTTTTATTTCAGCAGGCCTTTGCAACATAAATGCTGTTTGTTTCATGCTTTGGTGTTTTGAATTTTGTCTTTTGCACGTTTTTGTTTTTTGTAAGGCCCAGATGTGGTGAAAAACATGACCTTTTTTTGGAAAGAAAAAAACCCCTAAGCAAATTGAAGCTGGGGCCTTCTGCACGCTCCTCTCCCGCTGAGCTGTGGATCTTCCCTGAACCACCAGCTGAATGGTGCCCTTAATGGTGTGTGATTATTTCCTCTTTAGCCATCTGCTCCTGGAGACTTTGACCTTCTCCTCCTCCCAAGTCACATTTTCACTGGACCAAATTGATAATATCTGCAGTTCCCTTCACTTGGACTTTTTCCCCTTTTAATTTTTTTTTAAAAAGAGCCATTTTCATTTTAATCACTTCTTTATCACCACCACTTAGCCAGCCCGCTCCACATTTAGTTAACTTTCTGCAAGGTTACCGTGCATTGATCTCCAGCCATAATTACAGCGTGGTTTAAGGTTTCCATAAACCCTCAACGCTTTTTAAAAGCTTATTAACCTCTGTTTAAAAGGAAAAAGGAAAAGAAAAAAAAAAGAACACCATCCCTTTAATTTTCTGTTCTCAATTTTGTCCTAGGCTTGTAGTGTGGGATGGGCGCCCCAGAGGTCATCTGGCCCAACCCCAACCTCAGCGCAGGAAATCTCTTTGATTTTTAATGGAAGATGCGAGGATCAATAGGGAGCAAACAAACAACAGAAACAAGCAGAAACAAGCCCATATATCATATAACGCTGAGAGCCAGTGAGGGGCAGTGAGGAACCGTTTCCCGCCCGAGGGCCATATTTCCTTCTGGGTGACCTTCCAGGGGCCACATAACAGTGGTGGGTGGGGCCAGAGCAAATGTGGGTGGAGCTACAGTTGTCAATCGACACACTCACCGACCCAACTCTCCATTCTTCAGTCAGGCAGACAAGGGGCATTATCAGTGTCAGGGCCAGAAGTGGGTGTGGCAAGAGAAGGGCGTGGCCTGGGGGGAATCCTGACGGCCGCACAGAGATGCTAGAAGGGCCACATATAGGTCTGGGGTTTCCCACCCCTGGTGTGGAGGCTGAGTGTTATACGACGGCCAGGACAATTAGCATTTAAATCTCGCCTCAGCCACGCAGATTTCTGAGTGACCCAAAGCCAGCTGCTCTCTTTCAGCCCTTCTGCAAAGGATTGTTGTTGTTGCTGTTGTTTAGTCGTTGAGTTGTATTTGACTCTTCGTGACCCCCTGGACCAGAGCACGCCAGGCACTTCTGTCCTCCACTGCCTCCCGCAATTTGGTCAAACTCATGCTGGTAGCTTCGAGAACACTGTCCCACCATCTCGTCCTCCATCATCCCCTTCTCCTTGTGCCCTCCATCTTTCCCAACATCAGGGTCTTTTCCAGGGAGTCTTCTCTTCTCATGAGGTGGCCAAGGTATTGGAGCCTCAGCTTCAGGATCTGTCCTTCCAGTGAGCACTCAGGGCTGATTTCCTTCCAAATGGAGAGGTTTGATCTTCTTGCAGTCCATGGGACTCTCAAGAGTCTCCTCCAGCACCAAAATTCAAAAGCATCTGTTCTTCAGCGATCAGCCTTCTTTATGGTCCAGCTCTCACTTCCATCCATCACTACTGGGAAAATCAGAGTTTTAACTATATGGACCTTTGTTGGCAAGGTGATGTCTCTGCTTTTTAAGATGCTGTCTAGGTTGGTCATTGCTTTTCTCCCAGCTGTCAAAATTAGGACTTTTCCTTTTCAGCCGGAACTCAGTTCCAGCACAGTTCCAACAAGAGGAGCATTCATGGTGAGTTCTGGCACCTCTTTTTCTAGAAGAATAGCACTGGTCAAAATTAATGCTTAACAGGAAAATGTAGCTAACCTGTTGTGAATGCTATATATCCAAGAAGTCCAGATCTCTGTGTATTCCCAAGTTTTGGAAAGGCCAGGCCTCACAGATCTTGCAACCCAGAGTCTTATGGAAGCAAGGAAAGGCAGGTGTGTGGTTGTGGCTTCCTTGCTCACTCCTGTCAACAACAACAGCCGCAACCGCAGCCTCTTCGGAGTTCACAAAGGGCGGCTATGAATTAGCTGCCTATTAAAAGCCCCCAGCCCTTTTGCCAATACATCAATGTCAAAGCACTCATTTGTTCCAAAGTGCCCAAGATTTGGTCCGAAAAGAAAGGAGCAGATGGTTAGGAAATGGCTTCTCCAGCTCAGTATGTGAAATTGGACAATAAAATCCCTGCCAGCGGAGAGATTTTTATCTCTACCATTTCTTAGAACAATACCCAGGAAAAGTGTAGGTATATAGATTTGAAAGATGCAGAAGCCTCTTGCAAGAGGTACATTGTTTCGCTGGCAACATAATTGGGATTTTATGCTTTGAATGACTGCTGCCCAATAAATCTTTCCCCAAGAAGATCAAGCTAACTAAATGACTTCTGTTGAAGCTGTGGGTGAAAGTTGTGGGGAAGAAAGTGATGGGCAGGAGACAGGCTGGAGATGACACGACGACTTTATACATATCTATTGTGCAACCTAGGGACGTGGGTGGTGCTGTGGGTTAAACCACAGAGCCTAGGACTTGCCGATCAGAAGGTCAGCGGTTCGAATCCCCGCGACTGGGTGAGCTCCCGTTGCTCGGTCCCTGCTCCTGCCAACCTAGCAGTTCGAAAGCACATCAAAAGTGCAAGTAGATAAATAGGTACTGCTCCGGCGGGAAGGTAAACGGCGTTTCCGTGCGCTGCTCTGGTTCGCCAGAAGCGGCTTAGTCATGCTGGCCTCATGACCTGGAAGCTGTACGCCGGCTTCCTTGGCTAGTAAAGCGAGATGAACACCGCAACCCCAGAGTCGGCCACGACTGGACCTAATGGTCAGGGGTCCCTTTACCTTTACCTTTATTGTGCAACCTCATTTGGGTTATTTTGTACAGGGCCAGTCACTTCGCCTCAAAAAGGGAGTTGGAAAAGGTTCAGAAATATGAGTAAAAACTGGGTTACCTATGAGAAATTGTTGGGGGGAGGAAATAAATGGAAAATGAAACCCTATGAGGAGTTTAAAGAGTATGTGAATGATTGGTTGCACTATCACCAAGTCAATGAAATGTGTAAACAAGATTTTAAGGAAAAAGGATTTGATGATAAAAAAAACCAAAATTTGAAACAGAAATATTCAATAATGAATGTAAAATAATGTCTAAAATACTGTTGGAATGGCATTTGAAAGATGAGGAAGTGAAATCGGTGATGATACACTGGGCAAAAGATTTTGGATACAATATACAGCTTGAAGAATGGGAAAGGTTGTGGAATGAAAGGATAAACTTTACAGCCTGTAATGCATTGAAAAAGAATATGATGGAAATGATGTATAGATGGTATTACACCAGTGTAATTAGCTAAAATGTATAAGACAAATAATAAATGTTGGAAATGTAAAGAAAAAGAAGGAACATTTCATCATATGTGGTGGGAATGTAAGAAAATAAAGAACGTCTGGGAAATGATATATAAGGAGATGAAAAAGATATTGAAATATACATTCCTAAAAAAAACCAGAAGCATTTTTACTTGGTATTATAGGTCAGGATATTAATAGGCAAGATGTTAAATTGTTCTTATATGCAACAACTGCGGCAAGAGTATTGTTAGGCCAGAAATGGAAGCAAGAAGAAATTCCGACAAAAGAAGAATGGCAGACAAAATTAATGGACTATGCAGAATTGGACAAAATGACAGGAAGGATTCGAAACCTGCGGGACCAGAGATTTACAGAAGATTGGAAGAAATATACAAACGATCTGAAGAGGAACTGTAATTAACAAATTACGCTGGCAGGACTACAATAAGTTTTATAGGGAGAAATATATGAAGTGCTACAAAGTAGATAAAGAATAGAGATATTGGTTATGAGTTTGAAATGTAATAGGGGAAATAAGAAATGTATACTAAGAGATTAGATTGGGAAATTTTCAGACAGGACTGATGGAAGTCAAAATATTGAATAAGATGTAAAAATATGTTTAATTACTGTTGAAAATGGTATGTTAAAAAAACTTATATATATATATGTAAGAAGAGGCATGATGGAAGTTTAGAGAATTTTGCATGGAGAAAAGGGGTGGACAGAAAAGTTTTCTACCTCTCTCCTAAGACTAGAATTTGTGGGCATCCAGCAAATGTGGGAAGATTTAAGACAGATAAAACGAAAGACTTATTCATAGTTAAACTATGGAACTCCCTCCCACAGTAAGTTGTGATGGCCTCCCACTGAAGGGCATCTGTCTGTCTTGGGAGACAATGAAAGAGTACGCCTTTGTGGGTGAAGTCAAACGGCTGAAAGGTTACAGCGCCCGCTGTGGCAGGAGAGACATGTTTTGTTGCAGCCGGGGCAGATGAAGGTGTCTGGTTGTGCTGCTGCAGATGCACCAGGGCATTTTGTCTCTCTGCACTCCAGATGTTCTAATTTTTTTTAATGGATCTGGTTGACCACCATGAGAGCAGGGGGCTGGACTAGATCCTTGTGGCCAGATCCTGCAGCCAGGCTCCTTTTAGCTTCTTCACCCTGACCTTGCAACTGTGATCCACGCAATGGTCACCTCCAGACTGGATTATGGTAACTCGCTCTACGTGGGGCTGCCCTTGAGACTGACCCAGAAACTCCAGCGGGTGCAGAATGCCGCAGCGAGACTCCTTACGGGGTCCTCACTGCGAGATCACATTCACCCGGTGCTATACCAGCTGCACTGGCTCCCGGTGGAGTACAGGATCAGGTTTATGGTGCTGGTTTTAACCTTCAAAGCCCTATACGGCCTAGGACCCTCGTACCTACGGGACCACCTCTCCTGGTATGTCCCACGGAGGAACTTACGATCTTCAAACAAAAACATCTTGGAAGTCCCAGGCCACAGAGAGGTTAGGCTGGCCTCAACCAGAGCCAGGGCTTTTTCGGCTGTGGCTCCGATCTGCTGGAACGCTCTGTCACAAGAGACTAGGTCCCTGCAGGACTTGACATCTTTCCGCAGGGCCTGCAAGACGGAGCTGTTCCACCAGGCCTTTGGCACAGCCTGACTCCCTCCTTTGGCAATCTTCACAGAACTCTAGCCCAATGGTTGCCATCAATTTGATTTGAATTAATTTTATAATGTAATGATTTTTGAATGTTGTATTATTTTGTTGTTGTTGGCCGCCCTGGGCCCGGCTTTGGCTGGGGAGGGCGGGATATAAATAAAAATTTATTTATTATTATTATTATTCAATCATTGGACTTTCTTTGCACAAAAGGTCTTCTATTGCCCAGTCCTGGTGGTAACCGGTCCCGTTTTTTGCTTGCATTATTTTTAAAAATTGCAACCCAGCTAAAAATCCTCCCCCAAACAGACAAGGCCAAGGCATCAGCCCCAGCGCCAAGCAATGCTTAATTCCGGTACCCTCCCCAGATCCCTCTCGGGTCCCTAATTGCCTCCCAATCTTATTTATTTCCCATTAATCTTCATCCCCGTTCCCCAATAGCTGGGTGAGTCATATACATCTCGATAAGCATCAGGGGCCGCTGTTAATGGGAGCCAATGATTAGAATAACCTGCTAAAGAAAATAAATCAACCTTCTTATTAGAGGGTTGGATTTCTCCCTCTCTCTCTCCCCGTTTTCCATTAGTATTTTAGGGGCTGATTAGATGACAATCACAGTCCTTATTCGCTCTTCTGCCGTCCTGCTGATGTCGCCGCAGGAGAGCAGGCGGGGAGGGGGCGAGGAAGGGTTGCAGTCTTGGCACGCTGCGGGGTCACGGTGTGTGGGGGGGGGGTGTGGAGCAAAGGATGCTCTCCAGCTGAGCAGAAGCGCCCAGAAAGTTCCTGAGTTTTGAGTGTCACGACAACTTGGCAGCTTCCCAGCCTTTCCCAGCAGCTTTTCTTAAGCAAGACCATTCTGCTGCACTGGCAAACTAAGTAGCGCAGCTGAAGGGGCCCCCGGCAAGCCAACAGGCTGCAGGGCTAAAGGTAAAGGGACCCCTGACCGTTAGGTCCAGTCATGGCCGACTCTGGGGTTGCGGCGCTCATCTTGCTTTATTGGCCGACGGAGCCGTCGTACAGCTTCCAGGTCACGTGGCCAGCAGGACTAAGCCGCTTCTGGCGCACGGAAACACCGTTTACCTTCTCGCCGGAACGGTACCTATTTATCTACTTGCACTTTGACATGCTTTCAAACTGCTAGGTTGGCAGGAGCAGGGACCGAGCAACGGGAGCTCACCCCGTCACGGGGATTCGAACCACTGACCTTCTGATCGGCAAGTCCTAGGCTCTGTGGTTTAACCCACAGTGCCACCCACGTCCATTTTAGGTGCATTTTAGGTGCATTTTAAAGTTAAAGGGACCCCTGACCATTAGGTCCAATCATGGCCAACTCTAGGGTTGTGGCGCTCATCTCTCTTTATTGGCCAAGGGAGCCGGCGTACAGCTTCCAGGTCATGTGGCCACCATGACTAAGCCGTTTCTGGCGAACCAGAGCAGCGCATGGAAACGCTGTTTACCTTCCCACCGGATCAGTACCTATTTATCTACTTGCACTTTGACATGCTTTCAAACTGCTAGGTTGGCAGGAGCAGGGACCGAGCAACGGGAGCTCACCCTGTTGCAGAGATTCGAACTGCTGACCTTCTGGTCGGCAAGTCCTAGGCTCTGTGGTTTAACTCACAGCGCCACCCGCGTCCCTAGCCCAGGGGTAGAGCTCGCCAAAGCCACCAGGTTCAATCCCAGTGGCATCTTCAGGTGGGGCTGGTATAATTTCCCTGCTTGAAACAGCCATTGCTGCCACCCAGTGTGGACCATGGGTAGGCAAACTAAGGCCCAGGGGCCAAATCCGGCCCAATCGCCTTCTAAATCCAGCCTGCTGACGGTCCTGGAATCAGTGTGTTTTTACATGAGTAGAATGTGCTCTTTTATTTAAAATGCATCTCTGGTTATAGGTAGGTAGCTGTGTCAGTCTGCCATAAATAAAATAAATAAAATAAATGCATCTCTGGGTTATTTGTGGGTCCTGCCTGGTGTTTTTACATGAGTAGAATGTGTGCTTTTATTTAAAATGCATCTCTGGGTTATTTGTGGGGCATAGGAATTTGTTCTTCCCCCACAAAAATAGGTGGGGTCTGAGGGACGGTGGACCAGCCCCCTGCTGAAAAAGTTTGCTGACCCCTGGACTGTGGACCATACTGAGCTACAGCCACGGCCAGGCCAGTGGGATGGAGCTTGGAAATATTCCCATAACTAAAATAGGGATGCATGTCGGATGGAGAGTAGGAGGTTGATTTTGTGTTTGGGGCGGGGGGGGGGGGAGTTACATGTGCAAGATGATAAGAAAGGGGAATTAATTCAGAAATAATAAGTAATGGTTTAAAATAGACAGGTAGGGAGGATGAGTTGAACCTCTTTTGTTCTTTAAAGGTAGATAATATTGTTTTGTAAATGTATGGGCAGGAATTGATAAACCGGCAGCTGTTGGGTAAAGGGAATTGAATATAAAGGGAATGAACTGTGAGTCAGAGGTAAATATGTAGAGCAATTTGGTGGTGGTGGGGGGGGAGACAGGGATTCTTCTGGGACTGAGAGAGAGAAGTCAACTTTTTGGAAATATTGTTTTCAATTTGATGTTATTTGGCACTATTTTTTTTAAAAAAAATGGGAATAAATAAATAAATAGAAAAAAGAAAAAAGAAATATTCACATGAATAAAAACAAGTGGTTGCTTTTAAGAGTTTCTGTGCAATGCACTCATTGTGGACTCCCCCTCCCTCCTGCCTGAGAAACCAGGTCTCCACTGCTCTTTCGATTAGCAGCGCTCGATCCAAGCCGCCTGCCCTTCTGGTTCGACTCTGGCTTCCTCGCAGGAGTCCACAGCAACCTGGCATCGAGCTCTGCAGCTCTAATTTCTTGCAGCCGCCTGGAGAAGCACCTGGCTCTCTCTCGCCCCGGCTTTCTCCTCCGAGAGAGGCAGGCTTCCAGGCCACCTCTAAGGTGCTCAGCAGGGCGCCAATCACTTGCTCTGGAGAAATCCTGATGACCTCCCAGTGCAAAGGCAGGGGCATCATGACTCTCCTACGGGGACAAAATGCATCCCAAACACCCTGTTTGCCAGATCTGCTAAGGCAGCTTTTCTCAGACTTTCAGAGTTCAGCCCAAACCCTCCTTTCTAGGCTTATTCCTCCTCCTCCTCCTCCGCCACTTCAGCACTAACTTTCTGAATCACAGCTGATGTGCAAAGGTCCTTTGTGAGTCGAGGACCCGCCACCCGCATAGGATTATAATAAGACACCTAGCCCCAAAATGGAAACAAGAACTACCGCCGATGGAAGAATGGAGAATGAAGTTAATGGAATACACAGAACTTGATAAATTAACAGGAAGGATCCGAGGCCTACAAGACCACAGATTCACTGAAGACTGGAGTAAATTTGTAGACTATTTGAAAAGTATTTGCGATGAACAATTAACGTTTGTAGGTTTGCAAGAGGCTCTGTGAAAATAATATTAGAAATATTGTAAAAAAGGGAATAAGAGGGAGGAGGTTTTTAATAAAAGGCAATATTAGATTAAGAAATACGGAAGAAGGACTAAAATGGAGGATTTGCAGAAGAGCTGAGGGAACTCCGGGTCGTGCCGTGGCCCTAGCCACCAGCAGGGCATTGGACAGGATCCACGACCGCCGGATTCCTTTAACAGAATACCCAAAGGAGGAGGGGTATATGATGGCCCATACCCAATCCTCCAACACAGCACACATATTCCAATGCCTGACCGCCAATACCAGAAAGTTGTGACGAATTGCTACGAGGTAGGCGGAAAAACAAAGAGGCTGGTGCCAATTTGCCCAATGGATAAAAAAGTCCTACCAGGCCCCTTGGGCAACCAAGGCAACCAACCGAAGTCCATAGCAAGGTCAGTACGCAAAAGAAGCTGACCTAAGAGGGAGAGAGGGAGATCCGAAGAAAGCAGGAACAGACTGGGAACTGAGCGCTGCCGCGGCCGTTTAAATGCAGCTAGCCCCACCCATCAGCCGGCCCCATTGGTCGGCTGGAAGGCTTGGCCGTGGCAGCAGAACCAATCAGGAGCAGGGAGCCCCGCGGGAAGCTGCTCCAGCTCACAACCCCTCCCCTCTGGGAGGAGAGGCTTTCACGCAGCGATATACCTAAAACCTGGCATTTTTGCATTTAAATCAAAGGCTTTACTTCTGTACCTGTGTGGGGCTTCCCATGTACCAGCCACAAGCTGCAGTATTCTGTAAAAAAATCTTGCAGCACAATCGCTGATGGAAGCAAGGCCCTGGCATCGTACGGCACCTGTGCTCAGAGATCTGCCCTGGTAGAGATTTGCTGTGTCCTCAAACATATTATGTTTATTTTAAAGGTATCAAAATTGAGATATAATATATTGAATATGGATACATAATAATTGAAAGTTGTAACAAGGTTTGAAATAAGGTAACAAATTGCTGATATTGTTATTACAAAGAACGCAGATCTGGAAGGTGTGGGGAAGTCCAATGGGGATATATTGAAAGTGGAACTTTTACATATCTACAACCCTATTAAGATTTTTCTTTTTCTTTTGTTAAAAAAAAACAAAAAAACTGTTTCTTGTATTTTGTTTCTTTGGTATTGTTTGGAATGTATAAAACTATGAAAAGAAACGCAATAAAAAAATTTTTTTTTTAAAGAGATTTGCTGTGTCCTAGCTCCAGGGTCAGGGCGCTGTGAGTTAAACCACAGAGCCTAGGACTTGCCGATCAGATTTGAGACTTTGGTTTCCCAAGCCGTAACATCTCCTCTGACTTGTCACCTCTGCCTGCCCTAAGAAGCCCCCCGCGACATGACGTACTGAACACCAGGGTGCCCTCAGAACAAGTTTAAAAGGGGGGGTCACATGAGGCCGCCAACAAGCCTTTATCTCTCCTTACAAATTGTGGTTTTACTGAAAGAACAGATTGGGCTCATTTACCTGTCACGGTGCAGCTACTCATTAGCCTTGCCTCGGTGCCATGGGGACGGGTGGTCTTTGACAGGCTTGCGGAGCCCAAGACATTCCTTGGGAAACGGCCTCATCTGAGCGTTAAATTAAACTTGTCAACACCTCGCTATTCTGAGTGCTGTTCAAAAAGAGGAGAAGTTTTCTCCGAGTTCCAGCAGAAATAAAACGTGACCCGTCTCAGGGCAGAAATGAAACTTCCCCCAAATAATTCAAAATCGAGGGGATTCTTAACATTCTGCGCTGAGATTCCCACATGCAACTGGGGTGGATGAGATTTGATGCTGCGCCGTGGTCTAAACCACAGGCCTAGGGCTTGCCAATCAGAAGGTCGGCGGTTCGAATCTGAGCTCCTGTTGCTCAGTCCCTGCTCCTTCCAACCTAGCAGTTCAAAAGCACGTCAAAGTGCAAGTAGATAAATAGGTACCACTCCGACGGGAAGGCAAACGGTGTTTCTGTGCACTGCTCTGGTTCGCCAGAAGCGGCTTAGTCCTGCTGGCCACATGACCCGGAAGCTGTACGCCGGCTCCCTCAGCCAATAAAGCGAGATGAGCGCCGCAATCCCAGAGTCGGCCACGACTGGACCTAATGGTCAGGGGTCCCTTTACTTTTACCTCCAGTAGCTTAGGGCCTCATCAAACCTCAATCTGGCCCTGCATGGAAGGAATGGGGGTGGGGACAACACTTTTTATTCCATTTACCTCGGGTAAATCTTAATTCAAAGGGGCATGTTTTGTGCCACAGTGAGTCCTCATCTAACGCCTTGTCTGGATTAGATCCCTTTAGAACCATTTTTGCCTCTTTGGGCCGAGTGCTTGACATTCTCATCAGCCTACCTGACAGGCCTCTGCCTTCGCCTCTAGCTGGGGAAAGCGTCAGAATTTAAAGGATCGCTTACGGGAGCATCTGGCTTCGCTCTTGCACAACGGCGGGATCCATAATTATATTTAGGATTTAGAGCTGGTTCTTTTTCCAAAAGCTCTGGAGGGAGGGGAGTGACGAATAAGAACACCCCCCCTTTCTGACATTCTCACGATGACCCTGAAAAGTGGGTCACTAGGACACAGCAAACAGCCAGCCACTTAGCCTCGGAAAAGAAAGGAAAATCTCTATTATGCACCATGGTAACCCAAATCTCGCTCCAAGGAGAGCTGAACTTGGGGACCCCTGGCGAGTTATGCAAATTGCAGTTGCATAGCTTTGATTTGCGGCAATCAGAAATAATAAAGCATCCATTCTTTCTTTATTTAATTAATCAATTCAGAGCCCTCTTCCAGAAGCCGGCCCTCCGGGAGCTGTGCAAAACAATGAAATGTTTGCAGAGTTTCTGCATCCATAGGGGAGGGAAGCAGACTCTGGAAACAGTCTCTCTGGAAGAAAATCAAGGTGGTGAGATGGGGGGGCAGCCTGGCCCCCTCCATCAGCCAGAGGAAAAGAAGCCACGTCAGGGACCCTGTGGCACTCACTGCCGCTCAAGCTGGCCTACCACATAGGGCTGTTTGGGGGGTTCAGAGAGAACCATCTCTGAATTCCTTGGAGGAAAAGAGGGCAGATATCAATCAATCAATCAATCAATCAATCAATCAATCTTTATTACAGTCCAGAGACCCAACAAATCATTACAAAGCAGTGCACAATTCAGACAGCCTACCTCCAGGTTAAACAAGCGTTTTGTTCAGACTTAAAGATAGCGATCATTGGTTCTTGCAACCACCGATAAAAACTCCACCACTGTTCTAGCGTTTGTCCGGTCTTCCAATAGGAACCTGACATAGTGAGCCTCTGATTTCCCTGGGAAAGGTACCAGCAAGGGTAATATCAGTTCAGCCCTGGCTTGCTCATATTTCGCACAGTGCAGCAAAATATGTTTTATAGAATTGATGTCTTGAGCACACGAGCAAAGTCTGTCCTGGTAGGGAACTCCTCTATACCTGCCATCCAGCACTGCAGAAGGAAAGACGCTTAGTCTGGCTTTGGTGAATAACCTTCGATAATTTGGTACTGTCAGGTTTTTAATGTAAGGTGTTAACTTAAAGACAGGGCAGATAGCAATGCAATAAACAAACAAATAAATAATGCACCGGTGACATGTTGCAGAATATATCTGCACTTCCAGGCTGGAAAGGCCTTTTGTGTAAGATTTATATATGCAATCCAAGGTGAACCTTTTCATCCATTTGCCATTTGCAAAGCACCCAGTGTGACGGTGCCACAGAGTGTCACCTCCCAGAGTCACGCTCGTGCCTTTGTTCCCAGAAGCGCTTTTCGTGATTCTGCACTCGGGGCAGCCCCCTGTGCCCTTACCCAGCTAAATGGAAGAACTCACCATGTAGGGAACACCCCCGACTCCTCTCTTTTCTTCCCCTGGCAAGGGCACAGCTGCCACCCGCCCTCCTGGTGGTTAATGCACTCAGCGTTCTGGTCCCTCGAATGGCTCCACTCAGCTGTGCTGACCCAAGGGCAAAGGAGCAGGTCCAATGCTGGCCAAAGTTGAGCAGCAAAGGAAAGTCTGCAGAAAGGGCTAAAAACGTCCGAGTTTTGTTTTCAGAATGAAAATGGTCAGCCCTGGCAATGTGGCACAAGTGTTATTGCTATCCTGTGTGAGTGTCTGGAGGAGGTTGGAGGATGGATGGCAGCTAACAGATTGAGGTTGAATCCTGACAAGACAGAAGTACTGTTTTGGGGGGACAGGAGGCAGGCAGATGTGGAGGACTCCCTGGTCCTGAATGGGGTAACTCTCATTCTGGACTCACAGCTGTCCATGGAGGTGCAGGTCAGTTCTGCGTCCAGGGCAGCTGTCTACCAGCTCCATCTGGTACGCAGGCTGAGACCCTCCCTGCCCGCAGACTGTCTCGCCAGAGTGGTGCATGCTCTGGTTATCTCCCGCTTGGACTACTGCAATGCGCTCTATGTGGGGCTACCTTCCAAGGTGACCCAGAAACTACAACTAATCCAGAATGTGGCAGCTAGACTGGTGACTGGGAGTGGCTGCCGAGACCACATAACACAGGTCTTGAAAGACCTACATTGGCTCCCAGTACGTTTCCGAGCACAATTCAAAGTGTTGGTGCTGACCTTTAAAGCCCTAAACGGCCTTGGCCCAGTATACCTGAAGGAGTGTCTCCACTCCCATCGTTCAGCCCAGACACTGTGGTCCACCTCCGAGTGCCTTCTGGCCCTCACCGCGAGAAGTGAGATTACAGGGAACCAGGCAGAGGGCCTTCTCAGTAGTGGCACCTGCCCTGTGGAGCGCCCTCCTGGCAGATGTCAAGGAGATAAAGAACTACACAACTTTTAGAAGACATCAGAAGGCAGCCCTGTATAGAGAAGTTTCTAATGTTTTATCGTATTTTTAATATTTTGTTGGGAGCCACCCAAAGTGGCTAGGGAGGGTCACCTTCAAAGGTAGCTCTCACCTGTGGCTCCTAGAAGCTGCCGGCAGGCAATAGCAGCCACACCCTGGGAAACGGCTTCGATTGGCTGGCTAAACCAGGTTAGGGGAGCTTACAGGTCTCAAACGCTAGATAAATTAGGGACTTCAGCCTGCAAAGGTAGGCTCTGGAGGATTGAGCGGACGAGACCAAGAGTGGGTCCAACAGTCAAGAAGGCTATTTCTGCACAAGCTGAGAGGCAAGTGGAGCGTGTCCAACTGGGAAGGTTGGAGAAGAAAAACTCTGACCCTAAATCTTTGGGTTAAGGAGAAGACCCTGCACAAATCCGGAGTGGAGTCCCTAAGGCAGTTGATTGGCTCCATGTTTGCCTCCTTCCCGCAACTCCTGCAGCCCAGCTGGGGCCAAACCTGTTGCTTTCCTTTCTTTTGGATCCCATCAACCAGGCTGAGGGTCTTGCTATCCAGGCAGCCCAGGACCTCCATGCACACTGGTCAGGCTTGCGCCCCAGTGAGGGCATGTTGTTGTTGTTCAATGAAAATTACAGCGTAAAATACAAATAAGATAAAACATTAAACAGAAAACCAATACAAAGAAAAAAAAAAAGAAGGAAAGAAAAAAGAAAAACATCAGCTATAACAAAACATAACCATACATACATTCTGACTCCCATCCTTTAGTGACTTCAAGTTTTCAATTTTTCTTTTAGATTTTTTTGGGGCCCCCAAGAGAGCGGGGCCCTAAGCTACAGCTTGTTTAGCTTATGCATAAATCTGGCACTGCTTCCATGCCCCCCATCCCTGAATTATGAAGGCTGGAGCAGACGGTCTTTCCTTCACTGAAGGCTTTTAAATAGTTGCTGCAGAGGGTTGGACTAGATGGCCTTTGGGGGCCCCCTTCCAACTTGAAAGCTCTACGATTCCATGTGCAATTCAGATTTTTTGTGTGTCACTTTACGTACGTTTCTCACCGAGCCGCGTTTGTCATTTTACCGGCGGCACTTCGGGGATATTTGCGTGTTTAAATGCAAAGGTTCAGAAATGCTACGTTTAAAAATACCAGTCGCTCGCTGCTCAACGAACAAAGGGGGGTTAATTCTTAGAGGGACACACAGGAAGGCACATTCTGCCCCGGACACTGTGAGGTGAGCCGACTTCATTAAAGAGATAATTCAGTCAACACCTGTGGTCTTGAGATAAGGGCTCAGCACACATCCTCAACCGTTTCCCAGGGACCGATCAGTCACTTCCTCCGTCAAAAAACGATTCCTCTCTGGGATGGAGCATCAATTTGGATGCACTGAACGTTCCCCAGTTATCTGGGCTGTTCTAAGGTATTTGTACGACCCCGATGCACATTCGTACTTTGATTAGCAGGAGCGAATTTGCATTTCCTTCCCTTCGTTTCCTGCAATGGAACCGTCAGCCGACAGGGAAATGGGACCAAACATCAGTTCAGCGAGGTTTAAAGCACCTGTGCAAATAAAGGTTTATAGCAGCTTCCCTGAGCTGTTTTAGACAAGAAAATGACTGAGGTTTGGTGGTGGAACATCTGCTGTACAGCAGGTTCAATTCCTGTACTGTTGTTGTTTAGTCATTTAGTTGTGTCCGACTCTTCGTGACCCCCTGGACCAGAGCACGCCAGGCACTCCTGTCTTCCACTGCCTCCCACAGTTTGGTCAAACTCATGTTCGTAGTCTCAGTTTCAGGACACTCTTGAGAGTCCCATGGACTGCAAGAAGATCCAACCCCTCCATTCTGAAGGAAATCAGCCCTGAGTGCTCACTGGAAGGACAGATCCTGAAGCTGAGGCTCCAAGACTTTGGCCACCTCCTGAGAAGAGAAGAATCCCTGGAAAAGACCCTGATGTTGGGAAAGGTGGAGGCCACAAGGAGAACGGGACGACAGAGGACGAGATGGTGGGACAGTGCTCTCGAAGCTACCAGCATGAGTTTGACCAAACTGCGGGAGGCAGTGGAAGACAGGAGGGCCTGGCGAGCTCTGGTCCATGGGGTCATGAAGAATTGGACATGACTAAACGACTAAACAACAACAACATTTTCTTATAACACAGCCCTATGTAGGGCGTGTTGCAGTAATTCGAGTGGAGTGCAACCAAAGCATGGAGGGCTGTGACGAAATCAGGCATCTCAAGGAACGGGCGCAGATGGCGCACTGGCTTTCACTGTGCAAATGCACTCCCAGCCGGCAGAGAGACCTGGGCATTCGTTTCATGCTTAGGGGCAATTCCAGGAGCATGCACAAACGGGAGAACCTCTGCCATTATATCACGAAGACGCCACAGTCTCTGCTGACCTTCGCTGCAAGGAAACGGAACCTGAGTGAGCGCCTGGAATATTGCACCACCTGGGGACAGGGCTGGTGTGGGAAGCTGGTTGGGCAGGATGAGACCATCACTCCTGGCGACTGCTAGCAGAGGGTGGAGGTGGTTTGAGCGTCACAAATCACAACCTCAGCAAGTATCGTTGGAGAAAAGAGTCCTTCTCTTGGAGAAAAGTTCCTCAGTTATCGATTTGTTCTTGTGGGGGAAGCAGAAGGAAGGAGTGTCCTTTCTAGTGACCCCCGCATCTCGGCTTAGCAGTTCCAAATGGCACCTGATGCTTAGCTTTTAATGTACAAGTGATAAGAGGGGAATGGCAGATTGACCATGGAAGGAGATAATAATGAATTAAGAACAGAATACAAACACCGGTTCTCGAACAGCCGGCTCCATTTCCAAACGTTTTGGTTCCCAGACGCCAAAAACCCAGAAGTAAATGCTGCAGTTTTTGAACGTTTTTCGGAACCCGAACGCCCAATGCAGCTTCCGTTTTGAGTTTCCCTATTGAATTGAGGCTCCCGCTTTCAGTTTTCGAATGTTTCAGAAGTCGGACGGCCTTCCGGAATGGATTACGTTTGAAAACCAGGGTTCCACTGTATAATGAAATTACGAACAGAAGGCGCGCCTGCAGAATCAGGCCAGTGGCCCAAAATCCCATTCCCAGCAGCTGACCAGATGCCCAGCTGGGAAACCTGCAAGCAGGACTTGAGCACAAGAGCATCTCTGTGCTCCTGTTGTTTCCATCAACTGATCTTCAGAAGCATTGGTGTCTTTGACCAGGGGTCCCCAAACTAAGGCCTGCTGGCTGGATAAGGCCCGAGGGACTTGTTTATCCGGCCCACGGCGATCCCCACTGCCCGCTCTTACCAGCGCTGCGCGGCTGCCCACTTCCAGATCGGAGGAGCACTGGAAATAGCTTGTGCGCATGCACATTATTTGCGCATGCGGTTTCCGATGAACATCCAGGTCGGAGGAGGCCTGTGCACATGCGCACAAGCTATTTCCGGTGCTTCTCTGACCCGGAAGTGCGCCGGTAATAGCATGTGAGCACGCGCATGGGCACACACTCCCTTGCCCTCCACGTGATTGGCGCTGGAGACACCAGCCCGAGGCGCGGGAAGTTTGCTGACCCCTGGCTTTGACAGTAGAGGCAGAACAGAGCCATCATGGTTGGTAGCCTTTGATAGAGCCAATTCCGCCTTAAGGAGGAGGTGGGGCTGCAGGCTCTCACGACCCAGCCCTGCGCAATTGGGGGGTTCCCTGATTCATCACTGGCCAGGCGACCAATCCGGTCGGTCTGGAGGTGTGGCCTGCCCGATTTAAGCAGGACGCAGTTGGCAGCTCTCTCATTTTCATGCTTCCAGCTACTCCGGTTTTCCCACCCTCCCGCTCTTTAGGTTTTCACCTCTCTTGACCTTGCTATGGACTTTGGTTGTTTGCTGTTGAGTGGCCTGGTAGGATTTTTTCCACTTGGCAAATTGGAACCACTTGGCTTTCACTTACCTCATAGCTTGTTCCCTCTTCCATGTGACAGCCCTTCAAATATATATATCAGCCAGTGTGGTGTAGTGGTTAAGAGCGGTAGTCACGTAATCTGGGGAACCGGGTTCGCGTCTCCGCTCCTCCACATGCAGCTGCTGGGTGACCTTGGGCCAGTCACACTTCTTTGAAGTCTCTCAGCCCCACTCACCTCACAGAGTGTTTGTTGTGGGGGAGGAAGGGAAAGGAGATTGTTAGCCGCTTTGAGACTCCTGAAGGGGAGTGAAAGGCGGGATATCAAATCCAAACTCTTCTTCTTCTTCTTCTTCATCTGAAGGTGGCTATCCTATTGTCTCCTCTTTTCCAGGCTAAACACACCCAAGTCCCTCAACCGTTCCTCATAAGGCTTGGCTTCTAGACCCTTGATTATCTTGGTTGCCCTCCACTGCCCACGTTCCATCTTGCCAACATTCTTCCTAAATTGTGGTGCCCAGAATTGGACACAGTATGTAGAGTGGGACTAGGACTTCCCTTCATCTGGACACTAGATCTCTGTTGATGAAGCCTAGAATAGAATTTGTGGTTTTGCTGCTGCATCACAATGTTAAGCTTGTGGTCTTCTAAGACCCCTAGATACTTTACACATGTACTACTAGCAATCAAGGTGTAAAGGTAAAGGTAAAGGGAGCCCTGACCATTAGGTCCAGTCGTGGCCGACTCTGGGGTTGCGGCGCTCATCTCGTTTTATTGGCCGAGGGAGCCGGCGTACAGCTTCCAGGTCATGTGGCCAGCATGACTAAGCCACTTCTGGCGAACCAGAGCAGCGCACGGAAATGCCGTTTACCTTCCCACCGGAGTGGTACCTATTTATCTACTTGCACTTTGACATGCTTTTGAACTGCTAGGTTGGCAGGAGCAGGGACCGAGCAATGGGAGCTCACCCCGTCGCGGGGATTCGAACCGCCGACCTTCTGATCAGCAAGTCCTAGGCTCTGTGGTTTAACCCACAGCGCCACCCGCGTCCCCAATCAAGGTGTACCTCTTCTTATATTTGCGCAACTGGTTCTTCCTGCCTAAGTGCAGAACCTTACATTTGTCCTCGCTTTGTGTTTCTTTCACGAGAGAGCCGCCTGGTCAGATTCATTTGCAGAAGGCAATGCTCATGGGAATTGAAGATTGAGATCTAGTTCTGACAAGCGTAAGGTAAAAAACAAAGTTTTTTGCTTTTGCAAGAATACAAGAAGAGCCCGATTTCTGGATTGGACCAAAGGCATGTCCAGCGTCGTGTTCTCACAGCGGCAAACCAGATGCCCATTATGGGAAACCCGCAAGCAGGACACGAGCGCAATAGCAACTCTCTCCAGCTGCAATTCCCCGCAACTGGGATTCAGAAGGACCCTGCGTCTGACAGTGGAGGCAGCGCTTAGCCATCAGGGTCAGCAAAGGTTGTAGGAGAAGGTTAGCTGGAGGATGAAATTGCTGGCACCTATTTTCCATATCTGCTGGTGGAGACTCTTGAGAGTCCCATGGACTGCAAGAAGATCACACCTCTCCATTCTGAAGGAAATCAGCCCTGAGTGCTCACTGGAAGGACAGATCGTGAAGCTGAGGCTCCAAGACTTTGGCCACCTCATGAGAAGAGAAGACTCCCTGGAAAAGACCCTGATGTTGGGAAAGATGGAGGGCACAAGGAGAAAGGGACGACGGAGGACGAGATGGTGGGACAGTGTTCTCGAAGCTACCAGCATGAGTTTGTCCAAACTGGGGGAGGCAGGGGAAGACAGGAGTGCCTGGCGTGGTCCATGGGGTCATGAAGCGTCGGACACGACTAAACGACTAAACAACAATTTTCCATATTGTGTGTCCTAATGGAAAAGCTCTTGCCTACTCCTTGAATTATGGAATAAAGTCTAACTGGGATTTTGGCGCCTGAACCCCACAAGGGAATCCCCCCCCCCACAAAGCCCCTTTGTTTTAGATCTCAGCTGCCCTGCTTTCTTTCAAAATTGCCCAGGAGGTTGGTATGGGCAAGCGCTGGCTTGTCTGAGGCTTTTTCATTCTCAGCTCTGCAAGGCAACCCAGAGAGAAACCCGGCAGAAAACACCTCTTTCTGAAGCGTTTTGTGAAACCTGGCAGGTGGCGCGTGCAATGGTCCAGACAGGCATCCTTTTTTCTTGCTTCTGTGGGGGCCTGATGTGCGCGGACTGATCCCTGCTGCTGTTTTCAAGAGCAGGGTACCACTGGGCCAGTAGGAGCTCACGCTAATTTTCTCCTTTCTACACTTCAGGGTTGCTTATTATGTGGCAGAGCCGAGGCAAGTCCTGCTGTTTACTGACACCAGAACAAATGACTGGCCTGATAGAAAGGAAACAGCAAGCAGGTGTGTGTGTGTGTGTGTGTGTGTGTGTGTGTGTGTGTGTGTGTGTTCATGGCAATCCCTCAGTGGCTGCACGGTCAAGAGAATTTGACAAGCATCTTGGAAGTCACCTGTTTAAAATTGTTGTGGTGGTTTGCAGGATGCTTTAAAGACCACAAGGAACGAATTCTAGACATGCAAGGAAAAACTGCCAAGAGCAAGCTGTCAAATTTGTAAGGTTAGATGAGTGGTTCTCAAAGGGCGCAGCACGCCACACAGGTGTGTCAGGAGAGGATGGCAAGTGTGACGGGGAGATTCAAGGACAACCAAAGAAACATCTAAACATTTCAGTGCAGTATAGTCTAAGATCAGAAAAGAGAAAGGCTTTTTTGTGCTGACAAGTTGAGTTTGTTTCATATGAGACCTAATGCAAATGAGATTGCCTGGCAAAAGCAAGCTCACACCTCTCAATGAGTTTGCATACCTGTTTAAGGTACATACCGTATTTTTCGCTCTATAAGACACACCAGACCATAAGACGCACCTAGTTTTTGGAGGAGGAAAACAAGAAAAAATAATATTCTGAATCTCAGAAGCCAGAACAGCAAGAGGGATCGTTGCGCAGTGAAAGCAGCAATCCCTCTTGCTGTTCTGGCTTCTGGGATAGCTGCGCAGCCAGCATTCGCTCCATAAGACACACACACATTTCCCCTTACTTTTTAGGAAGGAAAAAGCGAGTCTTATAGAGCAAAAAATACGGTATGTAAGAGGCAGATTTCTAATTATATTTTGGGAGGGATTACGTAGCTGCATTGTTGTGTGAAAACCTGTAGAAATAATAATACAAGGAGTCTAATCGGAAGTCAAATATGTTTGTTTCGCTTTGTTCCCCCCCTTCTCTTTTCTTTTCTCCCCTTCCTTTCACCCCACCCTCTTTTTCCTCCTTTTCTTTCTTTCCTTTTGTGTTCCTTTTCTTGGTCCTTCTTTTGATATGTTAAGAAAAGGATAAAAGAGATAAAGGTGTATTATGAAGACCTCAGTAAGTTAAAAGCGACGTTATGTAATTTCTTTATTACTATTTATAAAATGTTAACACTGGATCATTGTAATGACCTGATGTAGCAACCACTGTGGTTTTTTTCTTTGTTATTGTTGAATTCTAAATAAAGTTTTATTATGTGTGTTGCAAAAAGAAAAAAAGGGGGAAAAAGAAAGCCACTTGCTGGGAACCACAAGCGGAGAGAGTGGCTGTTGCACTCAGAACCTGCTTGCAGGCTTTGCTTGGGGGCATAGCTGTCAACTGTCCCTTATTTGGCGGGAAACTCCCTTATCCCAGCGCTGTGTCCCGCTGCTGTACCGGACTGATGATGTTCCTTAAATTTCCCGGGTTTCATGCTCGCCAGGCTCAGGAGGCAAGCAATGGCTCGGGGTCCTCCGCCGTGAGAGAGAGCGCACGCACGAGCTGTCGCGTCTCCGTCTCTCCCTTTTCCCCCTCAGGGGCATGTCATGAGGAGACGGGTGGCAGCGGGTGGGCGGGCAGCCCCTCTCTTGCGAGACTTCCGCCACGCTGCCAGGGGAAGCCAGAGGTGGCTGAGGATGCAGCCTGAGGGAGGAGGAAGAGGAGAGGATGGGGAGGGACGCAGAAGGCAGTGCTTCAGCGGCCACCGCAGCACCACAACTGCCTCATGCTGGGCTTGCGGGTGAGATTCTCTCTTCCTCCCTCCCTCTCTCTCGGGCGGGGAAGGGCCGATGGAACTTCTCGCGCCAGGACGGCAGACCCTAAGCTAAGCAAAATCCCTTATTTTGGCTGCTGATCCCTTATTTTCAAGGCTGCTGGTCCCTTATTTTCAAATCTGTAAGGTGACAGCTTGCCAACAAAGGTCCGTATAGTTAAAGCCATGGTTTTCCCAGTAGTGATGTATGGAAGTGAGAGCTGGACCATAAAGAAGGCTGATCGCCGAAGAATGGATGCTTTTGAATTATGGTGCTGGAGGAGACTCTTGAGAGTCCCATGGACTGCAAGAAGATCAAACCTATCCATTCTGAAGGAAATCAGCCCTGAGTGCTCACTGGAAGGACAGATCCTGAAGCTGAGGCTCCAAGACTTTGACCACCTCATGAGAAGAGAAGACTCCCTGGAAAAGACGCTGATGTTGGGAAAGGTGGAGGCCACAAGGAGAAGGGGACGACAGAGGACGAGATGGTTGGACAGTGTTCTCGAAGCTACCAGCATGAGTCTGACCAAACTGTGGGAGGCAGTGGAAGACAGGAGTGCCTGGCGTGCTTTGGTCCATGGGGTCACGAAGAGTCGGACACGACTAAACAACAACAAAAGGTGACAGCTATGCTTGGGGGCACCTGGTTGGCCACTGATTTGAAGAGATGGTGGCCTAGATGGGACATTGGCGTGATCTAGCGGGGCACATCTCATGCTCTTTCTTTTGTGCTTGCGCTGAGGACAACTGCATTGTTTCCATGTGCTTGATTCCATCAAGGCAGAGCGAGAGGCAGAGAGAGCCACCTCTGACCCCCCCCTCAAATGAGATGCCATGCTCCATTGCTCTGGCGGCCCGAAACAGCAACCTTGACATTTTGCGGAGAAGGAAGGGGACCATTTCCCCGCCGCTGCTTCCTCCTCCAAGTCAAACAGGTCGAGGCCTCCACATTTGTTGCTGCTCAGACAAAGCCCTTTCCTTTGTTAAGAGGCAGCTATGGGGGGGTTAAGGGGGCACGAGGAGGGGGATCACCCCCAAAGAAAGGGGGCGGTGCAGGTAGAGGCAAAGATGCAATTCGTGAACGGGGATTAGTCTTAAAGAGAGAAGGCAATAATTGGAGGGACCCGGTGGCCACTAAAAGCATTATCCACCCCACGACCCTTTCGAGAACAGGGCTCGGTTGCGAGGCACTTTGATAAAGCAAGTATTGTGCGGGTTCAAGTTTGACTCGGATCAAATGAGACCTTTGAGCTGTCCGTTGTCTCCCTCCAATTGGAAAGATCTCTCCCGATGCCCCAGGCACAGAGAGACAAGGCTTTCTCTAGTGTTGCCAGCTGGAACGGGAGCAGGATGTTTTTCCGTGCAAGCCAGATGCTGGACATGAGAACATAAAATGACTCCGACAGGTCAGGCCGACGGTCCCTCTCGTCCAGCATGCTGTTCTCACAGTGGCTAACCAGATGCATGTGGGGAACCAGGACACAGGACCTGAGCACAAGAGCATCTCTCCTCTCCTGTGACTTCCAGCAACTTCCCCTCCTGTGGCTTCTTCACCCACCTCTTCAGGTGCCTTGGTTCCAACCAAGCTGTGCTGTCAGTGGAGGCAGTTCAGAGGAGGGCCTAGGACCCTCGTACCTATGCAACCGCCTCTCCCGATATGCCCCGCGGAGGACCTTAAGGGCCACAAATAGCAACATCCTAGAGGTCCCGGGCGTTTAGGAAGTCAGATTAGCCTCAACCAGAGGCAGGGCCTTTTCAACACTGGCTGCAGCCTGGTGGAACGCTCTGCCTCATGAGACCAGGGCCCTGCAGGATCTGATTTCTTTCCGCAGGGCCTATAAGACATAGTTGTTCTGCCTGACCTTTGGCTTGGAATCAACTTGATCCCCTTCCCCTCTTTCTCCTTCTGTGATGGAGCTCCTATTTGGCGACTTCCCTGGCTTTTCTGGCCCACGTAGGACCAGTCTGGATAGTTGGCCTTGGTGAAGACTTGACGTTTTCATCCCCCAAAAGTTTTTGATTTGTGTTTCTACTGAAATGAGGCTGCATTTTAATGTTGTATTTTAATGTTGTTTTTAAGTTGTATTTTAATTAATTGTTTTTATACCTGGTGTTAGCTGCCCTGAGCCCTGTCTTGGCTGGGGAGGGCGGGGTATAAATAAAACTTCTTCTTTTTCTTCTTAGTTCATGAAGCTTTAACAGATGTTGCAAAAGGCCCTTTAACACAGAGGCACAGCATCTTGTGAAATGCCCCCCCCCCCCAAAAGTAGGGTAACGCACACCTGTTTTTGCCTCGTGCACAGAGACTGGGGTGAAATCCTTGCCCTTGTAGGTGAAATCCCCAACTCCCAGTTTGTAAAGACACAGCCAAACAGCAAAAACAAACAAACACCTAGGTATTTATTAGCAGGAGCGTTGCAGAGGCCGCAGATCTTTCACAAACTGGCCCTCCAATCTCCATCTTTGGTGGCGTCTATGAATGCAAACCACAGAGAACCTTAGCGTCAACCCAAGGGCGCGGGGGGAGAGACCTGCTGCACTACAACTCCCACCAGCCGTAATCGATGGGAGTTTGAGCCCAACAAAATCTGGAGGGGCCCTGCCTCTGCTCTAAGTCCACGAGGACGAAGCAGTCCTGCTCTTATGCAAACATGAAAAAATTATAGCTTACATCATCCAGGAGAGGCTATTGCATTTGGATCTAAGATCCCCTGCTTTTTGGTGTCCCTGCCCCCTGGGGGGGGGCATTTGTAAAATAATGCTGACTCTCCTCTGACAGAAGAGGCTGCAGATATTGACACCACGACGGACATTGGCACTGCTTGCATATTTTCTGCATCGTGGGATTCCGAAAGCAGCACATGTTACAACTGCTGCCTCTTTCTCTCCTTGCGAGGCAAAGATGTGCCACTGACAAGCGTGTTGAAACAAAAGAAGCCAAACTGCTAAAACCAGGCAGAATCCTCGAAAAACAACCACCCAGAGGGGTCTTAAGCTCCCACAATGCAGAGAGGGCAGATGAGTCAGGGTTGCTCACAACCTGGAGTTCTGGACAAGAGGCAGGGTTGAAAGCCAATCAGATGCAAACAGCTTCAAGAGAGCAAGGTGCACACAAGCAAAATTATCCTCTTAAGTCCTCCCTGGCAGAGGGGGGAAAAATGGCGAATGTACGCACTCTTCAGCCCAAGGCAAGTTGATAAAAGATCTCTGCCTCAAGGTCCTAGTCCTCTTGAAGGCCCCTGCTGATAAAAGCAGGTGATCGTGTATGAAAACCAATACAAACCATAGAATCGTTTTAAAAAGGGTGATTGTTCATTAGAAATAGGGGGGAAACCATCCCGTTGTAAAATGGGACACCGCTGAGTGCAAAAAGGCAGGTTTCAAATTGCAGGCAGCTGTACTCTTAAATAAAACCAGGCTTTTACAGGAGGTTGCCATTCCTCTTCTGGCTGAAGGCCTCAAGAGGGCCGAGGTTCAAAGACACGGCCTTGAATGCTCCCAGCTCCGCCCGTCTCTCTCAGTCCAGCCTTTTCACCATGTAGGGCCCATCCAGTTCGTAGCCGATCTTCCTGTAGTAGTCCCTGGTGCCCACACCTGTAAGCAAAAGTGGGGAAATGGGTCAGTGCAAGGGGTCTGTGCAAGAAAAGATGCTCCACGGAGGGTATCCCGTCATGGACTGGTTGGATGCAGAGGAACGGTGGGAGGAGTCGGTTGGGGAAGCACCAAGGGAAGAAGGATCAGAGCCTGGGGAGTGGTGGCGGGACGGTGATGAGCGGTCAGAGGGAGAAGAGGGAGGAGATTGGTACGTTTCCGAGCACAATTCAAAGTGTTGGTGCTGACCTTTAAAGCCCTAAATGGCCTCGGCCCAGTATACCTAAAGGAGCGTCTCCACCCCCATCATTCTGCCCGGACACTGAGGTCCAGCGCCGAGGGCCTTCTGGCGGTTCCCTCACTGCGAGAAGCCAAGTTACAGGGAACTAGACAGAGGGCCTTCTCGGTAGTGGCGCCCTCCCTGTGGAACGCCCTCCCACCAGATGTCAAAGAGAACAACAACTACCAGACTTTTAGAAGACATCTGAAGGCAGCCCTATTTAGGGAAGCTTTTAATGTTTAATGTATTAGAGGATTTTAATATTTTTTGGGAAGCCGCCCAGAGTGGCTGGGGAAGCCCAGCCAGATGGGCGGGGTACAAATAATAAATTATTATTATTATTATTATTATTGGGGAAAGGAGATGCCGGAAGCAGAAGGGGTAGCTGTTAAGTTTCTGTTTGCCACTGTGCAGCTGCTTAGAGTCACAAGACTCTGTTTACATTCCAGAGACATTCCATACTGTTGGAAGTCTCTATTGGGATTTCAGCTCCGTTCGTCCAAGCTGATAAGGCTCATCTTCCTCCGAGCCCTCCCAGCAGAGCATTAAAACAACACAACAGGGGAAGGATGAGATAGGTACGGGCTACACACCATGCTTTATTACTAAGCTATGCAGAGAGCAAAGAAATATACATCCTCTCTCTATGAGAACAGAGAGAAACTGAACAAAGAAAGCAAAGGAACGAAGGAAACAGGAAACCAGTAACGTCACATGCCGTCTCCCTTTCCCATGAGACTCCAACAGTATCTGGACTCTGGGATGTAAACACAGTCCTGTGACTGCAAGCAGCTGCACAGTGAGGAAACTAAACTAACAGTCTCACGGGAGATGGATGTGACGTACTGGTTTCCTGTTCCTTTGTTGATCAGTTGCTCTCTGCCTTTCACAGAGAGAGGATGTGTTTTCTGTCTGCGTAGTAAGAAACAAAGCACAGCGATGTAGCCATAAATCTCATCACTTCCGTGTGCTGCTTTGATTCTCTGCTGAATGGGGGATGTGCCTGGAGCCTTATCAAAGGCTCAGGTCGTTAATTATTGTCGGAGGGCGATTCCGAAGGACTCGGCCGGAGAAGGATGAGCTTTATCAGCTCGGTCGAACGCAGATTCCGACAGTAACAGGGTTTAGTGAGCTGGGAGAGTCGGTGGCAGAGGGAAGTTCAGAATCAGAGGCAGAAGAAGAAGCAGGAAAGGAGGAAGGCCAAGGGGCAGAGATGAGTCAGGCGGGGAAAGAGTCACAGGGGTCTCCCTCTCCTGCTGCAAAAAGCTCCCTTGCACCCATCTCCCAGTGCCAGAAGAGGCATGAAAAGGGCAGAGGAGGGATTGGTTTCATGCAGGCACAGTCTCCAATTGCTTGGAGAGGAGGAGACTTAGACGGCTGTGGGGAGGAGGGGACATTCAGTTTTGGCAACTGATTTCAGGGCGTAAGACCTACAGGGAATGAGCTGCTGTGCTCATGAGGTCTGACTCTTAGCAGAGTCTGCGGAGATGGTGTTTTTGCCAATAAAGAGGTAATTCCAACTTTGAACTGTGTGGTGTACTAACAGGCACGCTCTGTGACAGTATCCCAGCTTGCATAGAGGGTGTCTCAAGAGAAGCTCCATAGAGACCAGGGCATAGGCAAACTCGGCCCTCCAGATGTTTTGGGACTACAACTGCCATCACCCCTAGCTAACAAGACCAGTGGTCAGGGATGATGGGAACCGTAGTACCAAAACATCTGGAGGGCCGAGTTTCTTATGCCTGATAGAGACCATCCCAACTTACTTGAGATTATTTCCTCAAGATGAAGATAAGCCAGTTTGGAATCAAGATGGCATCTGGCCCATCTGACCTCTTCCATTGCTGCTCTCAATGTGCAAATCCAATATAGTAATGTCTACTGCATAGCAGGGGATTGGATTGGATGACCCACAGGATCCCTTGCAACGATTCTATGATACTCCAGTCTTCCGTAGCCTCTTTCGGACCACAACGGTGCTGGCTGCGGCTGACGGGAGTTGTAGTGCAAAACAGCTGGAAGGTGCCAAGCGGGGGTGCACGCAGCTCTACTCTGACTGGCAGAGGCGCTCCCCAGATCTGCCCTGCCCTGCCCCCCAAGATCTTTTAAAACTGGGAACCGAACCTGCAGCTTTCCGTGCCTAGAAGAACGCGCCCTACCACAGGCTTCCACATGCAAAAACACCCACCCGCCTTCCGTTTGCAAGAAAAGGTGCCCTCTTTTTGAATTGCAAAACATCCGAATGCACATTCTGGGCTTCTACTGAGGCTAGGGGAAATGAAATGAACCGGGCGGGGGGAGAGAGAGAGACTTGAACCCGGATTCACCTCTCGTTTTTTGAACAAAAGCGAAGGAGTGGTAAATCTGTGGAAGGAGCCCAGATCATTATGGAGGACTGAAGAGGCTCGGTCACAGTCCCGAGCGCCGGCTGGCCTCTCCAGAGCCCACACAGCTCATCCTTTATCTCCACTCCAGAAGCACTTCTGCGTTCGGAGGCCACAATTAATTCCCCCCCACCCACTCCTTGCGTGGGAAGGGGATTTGCAAAACACAATTGTCTCCCACAAAGGCTCCTTCCCTCCCTCCCATTCCTCTCCTCTGCTCCTTAATCAGATCCTGCCGCGCTCAAATCTTGGCTAAGCCCCGCTTGCGAGGAACGGCGGCTCTCCGTTAGCGTCCAGCGGAGAGGCAGAACCATTACAGGATAAACAACAGCTGCACACACCCCTGCCGGGCTGAAAGCAGCACAGAGGCTTCCAGGACCCCTCGTGGGAAGTTTGTTCGAGAGCTTTATCCTGGCGGAGGCCGATCGGTCAGGGCAGAGAGGGCGCTGCCTTGCCAAACTCGGCCCACCTTCAGCCAGCCCCGAACTTCCATCTTAGTTACAAGCCCAAGGCGTGGCAACGAACTCTCAGCTTCCTCCCTCTTAGGCTGCATTCGCAACACCCATTACAGCAAATGGCACTCCCACCAAAGAATTCTAAGAACATTAGAAGGACCAGGCCCACGGCAGGCAGGATTCGACCTCATGGCCAACTCTCCCTTCCTGTGGTTTTCATCCTGGCTAGCAGCTACCCATAGTCCTCTCCTCCTCCGTGAATCTGTCTAATCCTCTTCTAAAGCCATCCAAGTTGGTGGCCATCACTGCCTCATCCATAGTTTACTGTATTTTTCGCTCTATAAGACGCACCCGACCGTAAGACGCACCTAGTTTTTAGAGGAGGAAAACAAGAAACAAGAAAGCAGTGCAAAGCCTCTTGAGCGAAGAGGCAGGAGTGCTCCCGCTGCACTCAAGAGGCTTTGAGTGGCTATCCCCGAAGCCAGAAGAGCAAGAGGGATTGGTGCACACCGATCCCTCTTGCTCTTCTGGCTTCTGGGATAGCTGTGCAGCCTCTTCAGGGCAGTGGGATGAATGCTCCCCACTGCCCTGAAGAGGTTGCACACGGCTAAGCCAGAAGCTAGAAGAGCGAGAGGGAGCCTGCATTCACTCCATAACACACACACACATTTCCCCTTACTTTTTAGGAGGGAAAAAGTGCATCTTATAGAGCGAAAAATACAGTACCTACGGCTTCGACTGGCTGGCTAAACCAGGTGCACGCAGCCGATGGAACTCAAGCCCTTGGTGAGCTGAGGGCTTCGCCTGCGTGCAAAGACAGGCTCCGCTGCGTTGAGCGGATGAGACCGAGAGTGGGTACAATAGTCAAGAAGGTGGTTTCTGTGCCTGCACTGTAGAGGGAAGCAAGGGGCAGGTGGGGCGTGTCCACCTGGAAAGGGAGGCCATCTAGGGAAAGGAAAACTCTGGTGCTAAGCTTCCACTGCCTTGAGGCTGTGAGAAAGACTTCAGGAGTAAACCCTGACGAACAACCTGTACCCACTGCCCTGAGGGATATATTTGGGAGGAGAAAAGGTTAAGGAGTAAACCCAATAAATACATGAGATGTAATCGGCTGTGTTCTTAGATAAATAAGTTATACTATTCATAGTATCAAATTGTAAATTTCAACAGAAGTAACTCGCAAAGGGACCCCTGACCATTAGGTCCAGTCGTGACCGACTCTGGGATTGCGGCGCTCATCTCGCTTTACTGGCCGAGGGAGCCGGCGTACAGCTTCCGGGTCATGTGGCCAGCATGACTAAGCTGCTTCTGGCGAACCAGAGCAGCGCACGGAAACGCTGTTTACCTTCCCGCCAGAGCGGTACCTATTTATCTACTTGCAGTCTGATGTGCTTTTGAACTGCTAGGTTGGCAGGAGCAGGGACCGAGCAACGGGAGCTCACCCCGTCGTGGGGATTCGAACCACTGACCTTCTGATCGGCAAGTCCTAGGCTCTGTGGTTTAACCCACAGCGCCACCCGCGTCCCTATACTATGAATACACTATACTATGAATAGTGAATCTTATTTATCTAAGAACACAGCCGGTTACGTCTCCTGAGTTTATTGAGTATGCTTTACGTAACCATAGGTTTATTTGTTGTTGCTAAGGAGTAAACCCTACACAAATCTGGTGTGGAGTCCTTAAGGCGGTTAGACGGCACCTTGTATGCCTCTTTCTGACAACTCCTGCTGCCAAGCTGGTGCCCAATGCTTTCCTTTGGACCACACCAGCGAGGCTGAGAGTGGGGGGCAGGCTGTATTCTCTTCTGGGAAGCCCAGGACCTCCACACACACTGGCCAGGCTTGTGTGAAGTACTTCCTTTTATCCATGCTGGATCTTCCAACACTCAATTTCATCGGGGACCTGCAGTTCATTAAGAGTTGTTAGGAGATTACCCCCCCCCCCCCAATTCTCTTCCCAGAGCTACGATTCCTAGAGATGTTGAGCAATCCATCTCTTTTCCCAGGGAGCTCTGGGGATTGTAGCTCTGGAAGAGGAAAAGGCTGCAGGTTCCTCATTTGTATCGTATGCCCTGAAATCCATTCCCTGGGGTTTTTACGCAGGAAGGAGAACGGGCACTGCAATGTTGACCACTGGACTGCACTCCAGTCAGTCAGGCTGCCTCTGGGAAGTGCAGCCGCCACAATTTCGGGGTCCCTGCTGGGTCACGACAAACCCTCCAAGCAAACCGTCGCTCCTGGGAAGGCTCAAGCTATGCCTGCCTTGAGTTTTGTTCATGCCCTGCTCATCCAAGGTCTCAGAATCTTGTGGCTCAGCAAAATGCAGACTTAGCTCTGAGAGTTAGGTATATTTGCCTCTCTGAGTGACGCACATAAGAGCATCAGGCAAAAAGTGGCGGTCAATGAAAAGGGCATCCTATTACCCTTTTCTGCGTCTTTGCTGCCGTAATTCTCTCTCTCTCTCTTAAAATAATTTTTATTGGATTTTTTTTACAACATAACATAACCCCCCGAATACACAAATCCACCCTCATTAAACATCAGCACAACATACAGTGAGCATAACATACAACAATACAAACAACCAAATAAAAGACTTCTTTTATTCTGTATCTGGCCTCCTTATTTACTTCTTATAAACTGTTTCCTTTATGAATAACTATTAAGCTTTTTCAATTATAACAAAGTCTTCTGCAGACATTAATCGAAACAAGTCCAGGTATGTATTTTAGGGCACTATTTTGTGAAGAATTCTCTGCATTTCCCCCAAGCTTTTGGAAACTCTTGTCTAGTGTGATCTCTAATTGCCTCTGTTAATCTAGCCAGTTCAATATACTCTATCTTGCCATTCCTTTTTTGTTGGCACTGTTTCTTTTTTCCAGTTTTTAGCAATTAGGATCCTTGCCGCTCCTGTGGAATTCTCATTCAAAATGTGGAAGAGGATGCTTTTAATAGAATCATGGAACTGTGGATTCGGAAGGGATCCCAAGCATCATTTAGTCCAACCCCCTGCAATGCGGGAACCTCAGTTTCTGCGAGGAGGAATTTTCTTACCCCACAGGAGAGGACAGAACAGGTCCAAGGCCTACCACCTCCGGCACATGCACACTGCAGCCACCACACTGGGAACTTATTCTCTATCATGTCAGCATACAAAGTGCTGTGTGCACTGGGCAACTCATCTTACCCTAACAACCCTGCTGAAGTTTAGGGTTGTTAGGCAGTGAGAAGCTCAGGGTCCACCCAGAGAACTGTGTGGAACAATCACAACCATCTGAAGATGGTTCGCCCAAGGTCTAAGCACGCAGCCCCGGTGAGATTTTAAATAATATGCAGGGTTGACTACCAGAATCCAAGAGGAGAGCGCAAAATATGGTCTGAAGCTCAACATCAAGAAAACTAAGATCATGGCTGTTGGGCCCATCACCTCCTGCCAAATAGAAAGGGGAGAAATGGAGGCAGTGAGAGATTTTACTTTCTTGGGCTCCATGATCACTGCAGATGGTGACAGCAGCCACGAAATTAAAAGACGCCTGCTTCTTGGGAGAAAAGCAATGACAAATCTAGACAGCATCTTAAAAAGCAGAGACATCAAGATATAAAGGTCTTACAGTCATACCTCATTACGTTTGCTTCATGTTACTTTGTTTTCAGGTGGCGTCTTGCGGCGACCCGGAAGTACCGGAAAGCGTTACTTCTGGGTTTCGCTGCTCACGCATGCACAGAAGCGCAAAGCACCAAATTGCGCCGTGCACCTGCACAGATACGGCGCTTCAGGTTGCGGGCTTTTCAGGTTGCGAACGGGCCTCTGGAACGGATCCCGTTCACAACCAGAGGTACCACTGTATACTGAATTATGCCTATCCATTCTGAAGGAAATCAGCCCTGAGTGCTCACTGGAAGGACAGATCCTGAAGCTGAGGCTCCAAGACTTTGGCCACCTCATGAGTAGAGAAGACTCCCTGGAAAAGACCCTGTTGTTGGGAAAGATGGAGGGCACAAGGAGAAGGGGATGACAGAGGACGAGATGGTGGGACAGTGTTCTCGAAGCTACCAGCATGAGTTTGACCAACTGCGGGAGGCGGTGGAAGACAGGAGGGCCTGCCGTGCTCTGGTCCATGGGGTCACGAAGAGTCGGACACAACTGAACAACTAAACAACAACATATTGAAAGGGCTGCCGCATGGAAGGCGGAGCAAGCTTGCTTTCTCCTCTGGAGGATAGGACTCAAACCAATGGCTTCAAGGAGATTCTGACTCAACATCAGGAAGAACCTTCTGACGGTAAGAGCTACTTGACACTGGAACAGATTTCCCTAGGAGGTTGTGGACTCTCCTTCCTTGGAGGTTTGCTTGGATGGCCATCAGTCATGGGTGCCTTAGTTGAGATTCCTGCATTGCAGGGGGCTGGACTGGATGACCCTTTGGTGTCCCTTCCAACCCTAGAATTCTCTGATTCTAACATCCTTAATCATTCCAAAATAGACACACCTCTCTCATTTTCTTTTAAGAACAAATCATGTTTAGTTTGAGGGTTGATGAATGAGAAGGTAAGAAGTGTCTGCTGGATCAGGCCAAGGGCCCAACTAGTCCAGCATCTTGTTTTCACCATGGGTAGGCAAACTAATGTTTTAATGTTGTATTTTAATCTTGTTTTTAAGTTGTATTTCATTCAATTTGTTTTTATATCGGGTGTTAGCCACCCTGAGCCCGGTCTTGGCTGGGGAGGGCAGGGTATAAATAATATTTATTATTATTATTATTATTGTAAGGCCTGGGGGCTGGATCCAGCCCAATCACCTTCTCAATCCAGCCCGTGGATGGTCTGGGAGTCAGCGTGTTTTTACATGAGTAGAATGTGTCCTTTTATTTAAAATGCATCTCTGGGTTATTTGTGGGGCATAGTTATTTGTTTATTCCCCCCCCCCCAAATATAGTCCTGCCCTCCACAAGGTCTGAGGGACAGTGGACCGGCCCCCTGCTGAAAAAGTCTGCTGACCCCTGGTTCTCACAGGGGTCAAACCAGATGCCCCAAAAGGAAACTGAGTGCAGGACAAGTGCTCTCTCTGCATGCGATTCACAGCGGCTTGCATTCACAGGAATATCCTGCCTCTGACATGGGAGGGAGCACATCGCCTTCTCCTCCACGACCTTGTCTAATCCTCTTAGCAGGAAAGACTTCATTACAGAAGTCAGATTACTCTCCGGTTTGCCTACGTATTTATGTTTCGTCAGCATCAAGTACGCAGGAGATGCAAAGGCTTCTCTCCTGGCTCCCGCTGCCCTGGATGCGTGCTCGTGCGGGGTTTTCGTTATTCAGCGATGAGATAAATTCTATCGGAACATGCTCAGAGGCATTCCTAAGAACGCAAGGAGAGCCTGCCGGGTCAGTCCAATAGGGGCGCATCTGGTCCAGCGTCCTGTTCTCACAGCGGCCAACCACATGCCTGTGGGAGAAACCTGCAGGCAGGACTCGAACACAAGACCAACTCTCCCCTCTTGTGGTTTTCAGCAACTGTCAATCAGACGCATCACTGCCTCTGACTGTGGAGGCAGAGTAGACCCACCCTGGCTAACAGCCATCAATAGCCGTCTCCTCCATGAATTTGCCCAATCCTCTTTTTTCCCCTAAATGCTTTTTATTGAATTTTCTTCAACATAAACAAAACAAAATAAATACACTAAATTTCTACAGTCATATGTCCACTTATTTTCTCAACGCTCTATCGAGCACAGACTTCCCTCCCTCCCTTCAGCAGGCTTTCATATTAATCTTCATTTTTTGCAGGTTCTTAATAACATCCTATTCACATCGTAAAATTTATTTTAATCCTACTACAGTCTTTAAACTTCTACAATTATTACTTATACACTCCACAAATTTACTCCATTCTCTTCTGAACTTGGTTTCCTCTTGGTTACGGATCCTGGGGGTCAGTTTTGCTAATTCCACATATTCTACCATTTTTGCCTGCCACTCCTCTAATGTTGGTAATTCCTGAGTTTACCATTTTTGGGCTACTAAGATTCTGGTGGCAGTCGTGGCATACATGAATAATCTCTGGTCTGCTTTCCTTATTTCATCTCCTATCAATCCCAGCAAAAAAGCTTTTTTGGGGAAAGTGTATTTGAACAGTTTTTTCAATTCATTGTAAATCATATCCCTTTTTTTTTCATTTTTTCACATGTCCACAAATGTGAAGGTTTTTTAAGATTAAAGTGTGATTTAAAAACGGTTAGAAATTATGGTATGTAAACTGCTAAAGATGAGGTAAAATGAAAATCAGATAGGGGGGGACTTGGGAAGCCCACCTAACAATGTTTAGAAAAAATAAGGATAAGTCAAGAATCTGTTTGTATTGTTTGTTTTTCTGTTTGTGTTGTTTATTTGTGTTATAAAATGAATAAAAATTTTTTGGGGGGGAAACCCAAAACCACGTCACACGCATCCGTGGAAGCGGTGAATCGCGACCCGCACAGATGTGGGTTGCGTTCTGCTCTGAATGTGAACAGGGCTCCAGAACGGATCCCGTTCGCATCCAGAGGTACCACTGTATATGGAAAAACTTTCTGACAGTAAGAGCTGTTCGACTGAGGAACGGTCTCCCTTTGGGAGGTCGTGGACTCTTCTTCCTTGGAGGTTTTTAATAATAATAATAATAATAATAATAATAATAATAATAATAATAATAAT
>JAXCMG010000060.1:2340321-2378295 GCA_034642415.1 Podarcis siculus
TAATAATAATTTATTATTTGTACCCTGCTCATCTGGCTGGGTTTCCCCAGCCACTCTGGGCGGCTTCCACAAAGACCAAAAATCCACTAAGATGTCACACATTAAAAACTTCCCTGAACAGGGCTGCCTTCAGATGTCTTCTGAATGTCAGGTAGTTGTTTATCTCTTTGACATCTGATGGGAGGGCGTTCCACAGGGCGGGTGCCACCACCGAGAAGGCCCTCTGCCTGGTTCCCTGTAGCTTTGCATCTCGCAATGAGGGAACCGCCAGAAGGCCCTCGGCGCTGGACCTCAGCGTCCGGGCAGAACGATGGGGGTGGAGACGCTCCTTCAGGTATACTGGGCCAAGGCCGTTTTTAAACAGAGCTTGGATTGCCATCTGTCCTGGATGCTTTAGCTGCAATTCCTGCGTCGCAGTGGGGTCGACTGGATGACCCTCGGGGTCCCTTCCAACTCTACAGTTCTATGATTCTAGCCTCCCTCCTCCTCCTCCTTTTTTCCATACTGCAGCAGCAACTCCCACCACCCAACCGATGCAGCTGGGGTGAGGCGCAGCGGCTGCGGAGTCATTAATGAAATATCGCCGTCTCTCTAGGAGACCAATGAGATGTAATCGCTCCATCTGGAGCTCTGTGGTGGCTCCGAGATTGTTTCCAATGGTACAAAAGGAAACCTAATGGATGCGTCCAGAGCGGTGCTGATGGCAGGCCCCCCACCCCCACCAAAATAAAACAAAAAGCCTAAGTGAGATGGAATTAGCCTGCAGATGGGCAGAGCGCCCAGCCTCCCCGACGCCCAAATATTAATGTCAGGATGCTGATCGTTAAGCTCCCTTTTAATGAAGTAGAAAATTCGAGCGTAAACAGTTTGCCATTTCAAAATCCATACCATACGTTTCCACCGTTAGCTCTTCTTTCTTACAGAGGGAGCTTATTTCTATTTATTTGCCTTTTATTTATTGCATTTCTAGTCCAAAGAGGCTCAAGATGGCGAATATCAGGGTCTCCCAAACTTGGGTCTCCTGCTGTTTTCAGACTACAAGTCCCATCATCCCTGACCACTGGTCCTGCTAGCTAGGGATGATGGGAGTTGTAGTCCGAAAACATCAGGGGAGCCAAGTTTGGGAAAGCCTAGAGCAGCCTTTCTCAACCTGCGGGTCCCCAGATGTTGAACTACAACTCCCATCACCCCTAGGCTAGCAAGGCCAGAGCTCAGGGATGATGGGAGTTGTAGTCCAACAACATCTGGGGACCCACAGGTTGAAAACTGCTGGCCTAGAGTATATGGTCCTCTCCCCGCCCCCATTTAATCTCCACACCAGTGAGATAGGCCAGGTTAAGAGAGCCAGTGACCGGCCCAAGCATACCCAGTGAGCTTTGTGGCCGTGCGGGGATTTGAACCCATGTCCCCCCAGGCGCTAGCCTAACACTCTAACCACTACACCACACTGCAGGTCTATGAGAAGAAAAGGGGTGTGATAGCAGGACATCTGCTCCGTGTGCAGAAGACCCCAGGTTTGATCCCCATTTTAAAACTAAATTTTCCTTATACGCGATGTCTGCAGCAAGAATCCTGGTGGCTAAGTATTGGAAAGGGAATCAGTTACCCACTAGGGGAGAATGGTTATGGAAGCTTTCAGAATATTGAGAATTAGCCAAATTGACAGATATAATAAGACAAAAGCCAAAAAGCGAAGCGAAAAAGGAATGGGAGCGCCTAAATGAATACCTTAAAAGCCAAGGTTCGAGGACAGAAATCTGGCTGAGTCTGGAATAACCTTGTGAAGTCAAAGGATAAGGAAGAGGGATTTATATCTAGATGCTAGGATAGAGATGATAAGGAAGACAGGAAGACACAATGAGAGGTAAAGGAGGTGCTGTGGGATTGGTAGAAGTCAATGTTTGTTTTTCTTTTTAGTGTTTATATTATTAATTTGTAAGATTTGGAATTTTTTTGTATGCTTGTTTTTGTGTTTTGTGTATTGTTATTTTTCGTTGTTGTTGTGTGGAGAATACTAATAAAATTAATAATTTTAAAATAATAATAATAATAATAATAATAATAATAATAATAATAATAATAGGGATAGGTCAAGCAGAGGAGGCCCTGGAAAGCCAGTACCGGGCAGAAAGGACAGCGAGGAGTGAGGCAACTGCATGTGTGCTTTGTCATTCCATGGGGAGTCACAGGGACAGACTCAGCAGGAAGGAAGCCTCGCAGGTAGTCTACCCTGATAGATAGCAATGTCTCTCCGGGGTTTCAGGCAGCACTCCTTTACACAATGCATAGTTGTACTATGGAACTCCCTCCCACAGGAGCCAGTGCCGGACGGCTTTAAAAGGAGGACTGGAAGTTAAGGCTATCAATGGCTCCGAGCCACAGTGGCTATGCTCCACTTTCATGGCCAGTGGCAGAGATGCTTCTGAATCCCAGGAGGGGAGGATTGCTCTTGGATTCGAATCCTGCTCGCAGGTTCCCCAGAGGCCTGTGGTTGGCCGCCGTGAGAAGAGCATGCTGGACTAGATGGGCTCCCACTGGCCGGATCCAGCAGGGGTCTTTGCATGTTCTTATGAGGTATAAGAGACATCACCTTTGACAAAAATCCATATAGTTAAAGCTATGTTTTTCCCAGTAGTGATGTATGGAAACGAGAGCTGGACCATAAAGAAAGCTGATCGCCGAAGAATGGATGCTTTTGAATTATGGTGCTGGAGGACTCTTGAGAGTCCCATGGACTGCAAGAAGATCAAACCGATCCATTCTGAAGGAAATCAGCCCTGAGTGCTCACTGGAAGGACAGATTCTGAAGCTGAGGCTCCAATACTTTGGCCACCTCATGAGAAGAGAAGACTCCCTGGAAAAGACCCTGATGTTGGGGAAGATGGAGGGCACAAGGAGAAGGGGACGACAGAGGACGAGATGGTGGGACAGTGTTCTTGAAGCTACCAGCATGAGTTTGACCAAACTGCGGGAGGCAGTGGAAGACAGGAGTGCCTGGTGTGCTCTGGTCCAGGGGGTCACAAAGAGTCAGAAATGACTAAACAACAACATGAGGCATACAGTGGTACCTCGGGTTACATACACTTCAGGTTACATACGCTTCAGGTTACAGACTCCGCTAACCCAGAAATAGTACCTTGGGTTAAGAACTTTGCTTCATGATGAGAACAGAAATCGTGCTCTGGCGGGGCGGCAGCAGCGGGAGGCCCCATTAGCTAAAGTGGTGCTTCAGCTTAAGAACAGTTTCAGGTTAAGAACAGACCCCCGGAACGAATTAAGTACTTAACCCAAGGTACCACTGTATTTCTTCCAACAGAGAGGTTGTGTGTGTGCAGCATGCCTCCCTCTGCCCCCCGCCCCCCAAAACGAACACAGAACCATAGAATTGCCGTGCTGGAAGGGGCTGCAAGGGTCATCTAGTCCAACCCCTTGCCCTGCTGGAATCTTTTGCTCTGCGTGGGGCTCGATCCCACAACCGTGGGAGATTAAGAGGCTCATGTTTGGCCGACCGAGCTACAGATATTCCGAGGTTCAATGGCAGGAAGGAGAGCTGAGTCCTCACTCCTGCCGCAGCTCAATTTCCCCCTTTTGTTTCTCAGAGGAGCTGGCCAACGAAGGGACAGCCGGCTCGGACGTCATCGCTTCCCGGAGTCCTCCCCTCCTTCCCAGACCCGGCGGCTGCAGTGCCCACTCAGGCATTCAGCATTTCTGGCCTGTGTCCATGTTAATTTTCTACTTGACGGCACACAAATCGAAATCTGGTCTGGGGGAAAGCTGATCAGCCCCGCTACGTGGTAATTAATTCGCGGCACAGAAGCGCAATGCTGGCAAGGCGGGCCCCCCTCCCCCTGCCCCAACGCTGCCCCACAGGAGAGGTGGGACGTCATTGAAATGACGGCGAGCGGTGGGGGGGAAGGAAGGATATTTTTATCTCCCTTCCCCCCCCCCCACCAGCTCACGCACAGACCCAACATAATATAGGAAGGCATTAAACATCTTCAAAATGACTAAGAAGCATGTTGCAAACATTGCTGGACCTAAGTCTCTTATCGGGGAGTGATGACATGCACAAAGCATTTTTTTTTCAATGGCGAAGGGGGAGAGATAGGGGGCAAAGGGCAGTCATGATCTGTGCCTGGCCGCTCCTTTGGGTTGTCCTTTCAGCTGGGGAGTCCTAGGGGCTGGGGAATTGCAGAAGAAGCCTATGGGAGTCAGGGATCAAAGATCTAGAGCAGCATTAGGCAAGGGGGGCCAGGATTAGACAACTTCAGGGTGGAAAGGGCCATCAATGGATATTAGCCAGAATGGGAGGGGAAGTTGGGGATCGTCCACCTGGGAGAAGGAAAACTCAGGACGTCTTCGGGAGAGGAAAAGGCTAAGGAGTCAACCCTACACAAATCCGGAACGGAGTCCTTAAGGGGGTTGGATGGTGCCTTGAACACCTCCTTACGGCAGCCAAGCTGGGGCCAAACATCTTGTTCTGCTTTTCTATGGACCACATCAGCCAGGCTGAGAAGGGGGTCATCTGGGAAGCCCAGAACCTCCATGCACACTGCCCAGGCTTGCAGGAGGTCAGCCTGCCGCTGCTAGCGCAGTTGTTTGACTTCACCCCTGGAGGTGCACTCCATTGTCTATCAAGACATACAAATACCGACAACAACATCATGCAGAATGGCTCTGCTTTGGCCCCATGGCGGGAGGTAGCAATGCTTCTGAGTACCAGTGGCTGGAAACCACAGAAGGGGAGGCACTAGACCAGGGGTCTGCAACCTTTAAGACAAAAAGAGCCACTTGGACCCGTTTCCGAAGGAAAAAAAAACTGGGAGCCGCAAAACTCGTCATTATAAAAATGACTTTTTTGTCACTTTTTAAAATTATTTCTTCGTTTGACCCTTCAGAATTACTCCTCCTCATAGAAATAAAGGCTAAATTAACAAGTTACCTTTTTGTGTGTGTGTGTTCTTCACTCCCCTTCAAAACAGTGACCAGCGTACATGCCCCTTACAATGCAGCGGGCGGGCGGAAAGGTGACTAACGCACGCACCGCCGCCATGCGACGTCACAGCCAGTACAGCGCCCGCCACAGTGGGGAGTGTCAGGGCGCACAATGCGCCTCCTCCCCTTGCTAGTATCCACCCTGGAGCCGCGGCAAAGGTGTAAAAGAGCCACATGCGGCTCCGGAGCCGCGGGTTGCTGACCCCTGCACTAGACACAGGTTGGGGGGAAACATTCAGAGCTGGCAAGTTACCCCAAAGGTTTGCCCCCACCATTGTTTTAGATTGAACTTCCTACTCACAGAGATTTCTCCTCTGGGTTTCCATCCAAGCATTCTCTTCCCTGCTATAAAAGCACAATTTCTATAGCCTCCTTAATCTCCTCTTTTTTGGAGAATGCCTAGAGAAGGGTAGATGGAAATGTGTCGGTGGGATAGCTTTGTCTTAGGGCAGAGGTGGGATTAGAGGGTCTCTTCAAAGATGCGAAACGTCACAGCGCCGCCCCCCCTCCAACCAACCGAAGCTGCTTCGGCAAAAGAATGCAGCTTTTAACAAGCACTCAAGGGGGAAAGCCAGCCCCCTTTCTAGCCCAGCACTAAGTGCTAAGTGCCCCCTCTCTCCTCCCACAAGATCCACCAATTCGGCAAATCAGAACGATCACCGGCTGAGAGAGAGAGAACTTCCATCGCCTGATGTGTGGCTAAGTTAAGAACTTAAAAGACTTCACGGGGGTCTCTATCACAAAGCCAGCCCACGCAGGTGTCACGCTGGTTCAATATGGGCTCTTAAGCTCTCAAGAGCTTCCTCTTATTTGCTTCTTTTATGGAGCAAATGAGATACAATTACGAAGGATAACCAGCTCTTCGGCATCTCTGAAAGAAGTTGAAAAGAAAAACACAAGTTTCCAAAAAAGGGGCACTTCGGGAAGATGGTCTCCGAAGTCCAAATGGAAGAAAAAACATGGAGGGGGGGGGAGATTTACTCCGTCATCAGCTCTGTTCACGAACAGCTACCGTATTTTTCGCTCTATAAGACGCACCAGACCACAAGTCACACCTAGTTTTTGGAGGAGGAAAACAAGAAAAAAATATTCTGAATCTCAGAAGCCAGAACAGCAAGAGAGATCGCTGCGCAGTGAAAGCAGCAATCCCTCTTGCTGTTCTGGCTTCTGGGATAGCTGCGCAGCCTGCATTCGCTCCATAAGACGCACACACATTTCCCCTTACTTTTTAGGAGGGAAAAAGTGAGTCTTATAAGAGCAAAAAATACGGTAGTCCAGATGGGCAATGGAGATCCTCAGCTTGCATCGTGTCTCTGCCTTCTCCAGCCCGGTGCCCTCCAGAAGTTTTGGAGACCCACCATCCTTGTCTTGGGCTCATGAGAGTGGTAGTCCAAAACATCTGGAGGTCCCCAAGTTGGGGAAGGCTGGCCTATAAGCACACAAGAAGAGCCTGCTGTTTCAGGCCAATGGCCCACCTAGTCTAGCATCCTGTTTTCACAGTGGCCGAAGAAATGCCCCTTGTGGGAAACCCAGAAGAAAGACCCAAGAACAAGAGCCTTTTCTCCCTGCCTAAGGTTTCCAGCAACTGTCATGCTCTTGTGTTCTTAACATCTGAGTCCCGATGCATAAAATACAATGATCTGCGGTCCCTCCAACGCTCCCTGCAGATTACCACCCATCCAGCCGACAAATTAAATAGCTGACAATTTGCATTGTTTGTAGCTCGCGCCAAGGAATCCAACAGGCAAAGCAAACTCTCTGCAGGGGAGACCAGCGCCATGGCCCTGGCCAAGCAGATTTGGCTGTTTTTCAAAGGCAGGGTGCAGATGAAGGCTCCGTTCCTCTCTGTATATGCATATGTCTATGTTTGAATCGAGACTTCCACTCCTGCTGGCCGGTGAGGGAGGCCACGGTAATTTCGCTGCTGCGTTGTGAATGCTCAGAAAGGCGGTTTGGAGAAAGGAAGGAAAGAAAAGAAAATGTCCCATGCAACCCACCTGCCTCCTGAAATTAACAAAGCCAGATAATCTCCGCCAGCGCAACCCTGCCTGTATTTTTATTTATGATAAAACCCCACGGAGGAAGTTGAGCGTTTTAGATTGCATTTCCCAGGTAACAGCGGGAAAGCCTCTATTCTTTGAAGGCTCTTTGAGCGACTCTCTTTCCGTTTTCGTTCTTAGAGCCCGGTTCTGAATCCTGATCGCTTCGGGGCGGAAGAGACACGCAACCGTCTGGTTGGGAATACTGTGCTCACTCAAAGAAGCAGGCAGCTAAAGCAGCCCGCTCAACACAGAGCTCACACTGCGGCTGGATCTCCCCGCTCCCCCACTGGGGAAGAGCAACGTTCCCCTTTTAACATTTCCCTCTGGTGCATGCCCAGGTTGGCGATTTTAGCATTAGAACGAGACCCTTGCCATGCCTATAACCTCACAAGGAGAGAACGGTTACCCAATTTCCTCCCGGTTCATTCAGATACAGTCTCAAATTGGCGTCAGCTGAGAAACGAGCCCTTTCGCTTAACAGCTCCTCTCTGCTTTCTGTCACGGTGTGCTTTTTAGCCAAACGGAGCGTTCTCATCCCCAATAGAACTCCTCGAGCGCAGTGGCCGGGTTAGGAGGGAGACAGACTCCCTGCTTGCTTCGTCTTCAACGAGTGCCACCCCGCAAGTCTGAAACTTATGGGAAGGATCAGAACACGCCTTTGAGGAAAGCTTCAGGCAACCTCTGGTCGGGATTCTACGACAGGGGTCAACAGCAGGGGGCCAGTCCACCGTCCCTCAGACCTTGTGGGGGGCCAGACTATATTTTGAAGGGGGAAAAAATGAACAAATTCCTATGCTAGCTAGGGATCATGGGAGTTGTAGTCCCAAAACATCTGGAGGGCGGAGGTTGAGGAAGCCTGGCTTATACCTCCCTCTTGATTGTTTTATTTTCTGAACACTATTGATATCAGTCAGGTGCTTTTGCTGTACAGACAACCCTCAATTTGCACAGGACTTGCGTTCCAGGTCATCGCATGCAATGGCAGAGCATGCATAACCCCCTCCGAACCCTTTTCCAGCCACTTCCGGGTCACTGCAATGCATGCATGCTCAGTCAATCGCCAATTGGGTGTGTGCAAATCAGTCATTAACCTGTACTGTCCAGCACCTGCTAAAAACATTCCTGTTTAGGAAAGTCTACCCAGGTGGTGCTGTGGTCTAAACGACAGAGCCTAGGGCTTGTCGATCAGTAGGTCGGCGGTTCGAATCCCCACGACGGGGTGAGCTCCCGTTGCTTGGTCCCTGCTCCTGCCAACCTAGCAGTTCGAAAGCACGTCAAAGTGCAAGTAGATAAATAGGTACCGCTCCGGCAGGAAGGTAAACGGTGTTTCCGTGCGCTGCTCTGGTTCGCCAGAAGCAGCTTAGTGATGTTGGCCACATGACCCGGAAGCTGTACCAATAAAGCGAGATGAGCACCACAACCCCAGAGTCGGCCACGACTGGACCTAACGGTCAGGGGTCCCTTTACCTCTTACATGTGCAGATTAGCTCTCTCTGAGGCACTTAACCTGTGTCTGGGATGTGTAGCCTTTCCCTCTACAGAAGTGATGGCCAAACTTGGCCCTCCAGCTGTTTTGGGTACGTCAACTCCCATCATCCCTAGCGAACAGGACCAGTGGTCAGGGATGATGGGACTTGTAGTCTCAAAACATCTGGAGGGCTGAGGTTGAGGTATAAGCAGTCTTGGAGAACCCAAAAGTTTACATGAGTAGGAGAAAGTCTTTGGAAAACATGAGGGCGGGCAAGGGAACCATATGGGAGGGGGAAGGAATGGAGCGTGTTGCAAGGGGGTAGCGTTGAGGCAGGGCGTGACACCTCGCACAATTTTGCTGCAGCCGCCCCCCCCCCCGCTGTTAAAAGTGGGAGGCAAATTTGTCCGGCGTACCTGAAATGACGGCGATCTTCCATGACCCGTGCTCTTCCTTCGCGATTCTCTCCGCCTCCTCCATCAGCAGCATCCCAAATCCCTAGAGAAGAGGAAGGAAGACAAGTGAGTTTGTCTTTGAGATTACAAGGAACTTGTAATTTAGGGATTAGCAGGGAGTTTGTTTAAAAAAACTCTTGCTGGTGGAATGGGGGGCGGAGGTCACAGAAGTACTTGTGGGCGTGAAAAAGGCAGTGTGGCAGCAGAGATGAGTTTTTAAAAACCACTCCAAACATTTCTCTTTTGTTTCCCGAGTAATGTAGAGGTGGTTTTGCTGGGACACTCCAGCTTGCATTGCAGGAAACTGCTGAATGCACAAATGGGAGTTTGGATTAAAAAAAATAAAATAAGCAAGGGTTGGGTAAGCTTCAAAGGGCCAGGCCACCTGGCCCCCAGAACCCTCCCCAGGCCACTTCCTTCCCTGCCCTTAAACTCCCATATTGCTCCTCGCGTGTCTGGATGGGGGACAGAGAAAGGTGTGTGCAGAAACCAGCCTGCTGCACAGACATAACATTAGCACCTGTGGCTCCGCCCACTTTCACCTCTGGCTCCACCCACCTCTGGCATGTGGCCCTTGGGAGGTTGGCCAGAAGGAAATATGGCCCTCAGGTTCGAAAAACGTTCCCTGCCCAGCTTCAACCGAGGCAACTTTGCCCATGGTCCAAGTTTTAACCCGTTTCCAGACTATTAACTTTTTGAAAGTCTTAGGTCATTATTAACAATTCTCGTTGATAATTTTATCGTTTAATCCTCTTTTTTTTGTTTTGTTTTGCAAACTGCTTTGAGGTTTCTCCCCCTTTCTCCGTCAAGTCTTGCAAAATAAAAATAAAATAAAATAAAAAGGCATGCCGAACGGGACTCGTTTCAGTTTCAGGAGAGTCCGGCGTTTGCACAATTTGGCCAGCTTGCTTAAAATCTGAAGGCACTCGCCTTTGCCGCTGCACACACACACACCCTGCAAAAAACGGCAGTGCGAATCAGCCCAGGAAATCCTGCAAGCTGCAGAGGGCGGACGATTTGCAATGTCTGGCTTTGCTGTGCCCACAAGGCCAGTGGGAGAGGGTTTCTGAAGGGGGTGCGATCCTGCCTCAAACAGAAAAGGACCCACCTGCAAGGAACAAGAGCATTATTCTCGCACAACAGGGATATCTCTTATGCTATACATACCCTTCCCTAGCATACCGTTTTGGGGAAGAAGTGAGTGTGTGTTTATTTGTGTGGGGATTATTCATTTTTAGGGTACTGATGGCTGCCCCCCCAATAAATATTCCTTCAGCCCACATTTGTGCGTCACGCGCCCGAGTCTCCATTTCCAATCTATTTCAATTTGTTAGCGCTGGGCTCCAGTCAATTGATTTTCCTCCCCCTTTCCCCTTCCACGTGCGTCAACCATTTTTCCGCTCCCGGCTTTTGAAATTTCGCTTTCAGGAGGTAAGCATTCATTTTCTGCTCTCTTTCTCTCTCTCCCTCTTCTCCATACCCCCCCCAACCCGCAAATTCCATTTTACCACTTCTGCCTTGTTGCCCAGGGACATTACTATCAAACAGAAGTTGCATCTTAATGCACATGCAGCCGACAGAGAACGCTTAATTTAAAACAAAACAATTTTTTTTTTTAAAAAAAGAAACCACACACGAAGACAATAGCGAAATTAACACATCAGCCCCGGAGGATTCAGGTGGAAAGGAAACAAGGACCATTCTTCTACTATACCATCTAAAATTATGATTATGGTTATTGTATTTATTTATATCTTGCCTTCCCCGCCTCAGACGCAAGGCAGCTTGCACAAATTAAAACAACGCAGATAAAATGCAGAAAGCGTAGAAAAGATTGCAGTCAAAAAAGCAGTTAAACTCTAATGGAGTTAAAATAATATAAAAAACCCCCCAAAATTTATTAAAATACAGATAATAAAAACAGGGCAGCACTATTAAGAGACCTTCCCTTAACAATACAGTCAGTTCTCAAAGGCCTGTCGGAATAAGACCCTCTTCACCTGCCCATTTCAAGTGCAGCAAAGAGGAAGCCAGCCGAGCTTCTCTAAGAAGGGTGTTCCAAAGTTCCTTGGCAGGAGCCACCACAGAGAAGGCCCTCTCCCGCATCGCAGCCAAGCAGACCTGTAAGTGGGGGGGACTGGGAGAAGCCCCCCCCCCCCAAAGACCTCAAAGCCGGGGTGGGTTCATATGGAAGAATATGGGTAAAATCATAGAACTGTGGAGTTGGAAGGGGACCCCAGGGTCATCTAGTCCAACCCCTTGCAATGCCAGAATCACAGCCTGGGCCTAAAAGCCCAAAGCCTGGCCACTGAGGATCATATTCAAGCAGTACCTGTGCTTTGGGATGTTAATTGTGGCATATTAACTCATTTGTGGTCCATGTCTTTGAAATATTGTTTTTATTCTATTGGAGTTTGATTTCTTTTTAAACAATTTAATATGAATTTTACCTAGTTTTTTAAATTTATTTGTGTAAGCTGCCTTGAGTCTCCACTGCGGAAAAGGCAGGATGTAATGAATATAACAATGATTTTTATCGCTAACATGCTTCCCACCCTGGGCTCCTTTGGGAGGGAGGGCAGGATGTAAATGAATGAATGAATGACTATCCAACCCTCTCTGGAGCCTAGGAGATACCTGGGGCCACGTCTCAGAGGACAATCTGAGGAACAGGCAGATTCCTTACGGGGCACTCTGGCTCCTAGCCAGCGCTTCAAACTGTACCTTGTGGGTTATGTTTATTTGTGGGGTTAGGGTTCTCTGGGTCCCCCCTGCTGCCAATGAGGCAGAGATTGACCCCAGATAATAATAATTTACTATGTGTACCCCACCCATCTGACTGGGTTTCCCCAGCCACTCTGGGTGGCTTCCAACATAGATTAAAAATACATTAAAATGTCACACATTAAAAACTTCCCTGAACACGGATGCCTTCAGATGTCTTCTGAATGTCAGGTAGTTGTTTATCTCTTTGACATCTGATGGGAGGGCATTCCACAGGGTGGGCGCCACTACCGAGAAGACCCTCTGCCTGGTTCCCTGTAGCTTTGCTTCTCACAATGAGGGAACCACCAGAGCGCCCTCGGCGCTGGACCTCAGCGTCCGGGCAGAATGATGGGGGTGGAGACGCACTTTTAGGTATATAGGGCCAAGGCCGTTTAGGGCTTTGCTTTTGAATTATGGTGCTGGAGGAGACTCTTGAGAGTCCCATGGACTGCAAGAAGATCAAACCTCTCCATTCTGAAGGAAATCAGCCCTGAGTGCTCACTGGGAGGACAGATCCTGAAGCTGCGGCTCCAATACTTTGGCCACCTCATGAGAAGAGAAGACTCCCTGGAAAAGACCCTGATGTTGAGAAAGATGGAGGGCACAAGGAGAAGGGGGCGACAGAGGACGAGATGGTTAGACAGTGTTCTCGAAGCTACCATCATGAGTTGGACCAAACTGCGGGAGGCAGTGGAAGACAGGAGTGCCTGGTGTGCTCTGGTCCAGTGGGTCACGAAGAGGCGGACACGACTAAACAACAACAACCAACACTTTGAATTGTGCTTGGAAACGTACTGGGAGCCAATGTAGGTCTTTCAAGACTGGTGTTATGTGGTCTCGGCGGCCGCTCCCAGTCACCAGTCTAGCTGCCTTTGGGTGCTGTGGTGCCCCATCTCTGGAATATCCACCCAATACATTCACTTGGGTTTTTCCTGGCTCCAATGCAGTTTTTTCCGTTGAATTTTTTATCTGTCCTGCTTTTAAATTGCTTTATTTCTCTGTCTGCACGTGTCTTCTCTTTTTTGAAAAACAGTAAGATTTTTATCGCCCACTGCTCTCAAGGGCTGAAAATGTTGTTAAAAGGAATGTGGTGTAAAATAAATAACTGGAAGCTAGTGAAGACCTGAATCCTGAAAAAGGCCATTTAACTACCTACCTGCCGTGCCCCCATTTCTGAATATTCTTCAAAGACATACAATGCATTGCAGAAGAACGTAAGGAGAGCCTACTGGATCAGGCCTATGGCCCATCTAGCCCAGCATCCTGTTCTCACAGTGGCCACCCAGCTGCACATGGGAATACAGAGAGCAGGATTCGAACACAAGACCAGCTCTCTCCCCTTCTGTGGTTTCCAGCAATTAGCATACAGAAACACTGCTGCTTCAGGTACCTGAAGTCGAGCTTGTCAAAGCCTCTATGACACACTGGGCAATATTTGTTGTTCAGTCGTTTATTTGTGTCCGACTCTTCGTGACCCCTTGGTCAAACTCAAGTTGGTAGCTTCGAGAACACTGTCCAACCATCTCGTCCTCTGTCGTCCCCTTCTCCTTGTGCCCTCCATCTTTCCCAACATCAGGGTCTTTTCCAGGGAGTCTTCTCTTCTCCTGAGGTGGCCAAAGTCTTGGAGCCTCAGCTTCACGATCTGTCCTTCCAGTGAGCACCCAGGGCTGATTTCCTTAAGAATGGATCTTCTTGCAGTCCATGGGACTCTCAAGAGTCTCCTCCAGCACCAGAATTCAAAAGCATCAATTCTTCGGCGATCAGCCTTCTTTATAGTCCAGCTCTCACTTCCATACATCACTACTGGGAAAACCAGAGCTTTAACTATACGGACCTATATAACTATACGGATATAGGACACAATATAGATTTTAACCTCTGGGAAAAACCTTGGAAAAGCAATTTGAAGTTCTCAGCATGTTATTCCTTGAAGGAAAACTACTTGAAAAAGATTCACAGGTGGTATTTAACTCCGAGTAGGCTTGCCAAAATGTACAAGACTGAATCAGGTAAGTTCTGGAGATGCAAAGAGGCGGACGGAACGTTCTTTCATATGTGGTGGGCTTGTAAAAGGGTATTGGGAAACGATACATGATGAATTGAAAAAAATGTTTAAAAGTACTCCCCCCGCCCAAAAACCCCAGAGTCCTTTCTGTTGGGAATAATCCAGACTGAAATCCCCAGGTGTCAAAAATGGTTATTTAAGTATGCTACTACTGCAGCCCGTGTTTTGTTCGCCCAAAAGTGGAAAATGAGCGAGAAGAATGGCAACTTAAGCCGACAGAATATGCACAGGTTGCAGACTTAACGTAGACAAAAAAGAACATACATTTAGAGAAGATTGGAAAATGTTTTTTGAATATACAGTGATACTTCGGTTTACGAACTTAATCCGTTGTGGAAGTCCGTTCTTAAACCAAAACCACTCTTAAACCGAGGTGTGATTTCCCTAATGAGGTCTCCCGCCACCAGTGCCCTTCCACTGTTTGGATTCTGTTCTTAGACCGAGGTAAAGTTCTCAAACCAAGACACCATTTCCTGTTTTGCGGAGTTTGTAAACCAAAATTGTTCCTAAACTGGACTGTTCTTAAACCGAGGTACCACTGTATGGGAAATAATTGTGTACACCTGAAAAGCTTGGCAGCATTAAGATAAATTCAACAGTGTAAATAAGTTTTGATGGATGCACTAAGGCTCAAAGTTAAAAACTGGCAGTGATCGACCCCCTTTTTTGGGGGGTTCGGGTCAAAGTTGTTGAGTTTTTCCAGGGAGGAGGTAAAATGTTGAGCTTTTTTTAGGGGAGCCACAGTTGTTCAGCTTCTTTGGAGGGGAGCCAATGATCTACCAGTGATCTACTGCAGATGTCCGGTGATCTACCGGTAGATCACGATCTACCTGTTGGACATGCCTGCAAAAAGGGAATACTGAATGGTTTAGTTTTTGTAAAATATGCAGGGATTTATGATACGCAAAATGAACCATGGAAAGAGAAGAAGGGACATGGGTGGCGCTGTGGGTTAAAACACAGAGCCTAGGGCTTGCCGATCAGAAGGTCGGCGGTTCGAATCCCCGCGACGGGGTGCGCTCCCATTGCTCCCTGCTCCTGCCAACCTAGCAGTTCGAAAGCACGTCTAAGTGCAAGTAGATAAATAGGTACCGCTCTGGTGGGAAGGTAAACGGCGTTTCTGTGCGCTGCTCTGGTTCGCCAGAAGCGGCTTAGTCCTGCTGGCCACATGACCTGGAAGCTGTACACTGGCTCCCTTGGCCAGTAAAGCGAGATGAGCACCACAACCCCAGAGTCAGTCACGGCTGGACCTAATGGTTAGGGATACCTTTACCTTTTATGATACGCAAAATGAATCATGGAACAAGAAGAAGGGAAGTCACTGAAATTTTAAGGATGTTAAAATGAGCCCTGTGTTTTAAATTGCAAACAGAAAATTAATAATAAAAATATTATATATATTGGCAGGCTTCAGGTACCTGATGCTGGAATTTCAAGGGGTCGCGGCTGCTGACGGGGACCACGCTCCCGTAGACGTGGAGCTCTCGGACGATGGAGACGCCCCCCTTCAGCTCCGCCCGGAACGTCTCCTCTGAGCACTTCCGCAAGCGCAGCAGGCCGATCAGGATGTCCTGCTCAGGGTCCTCATAGGATAGGAAGGTCTCCCAGCCGCCGTTGGCCACGTAGTCTCTCCGGATCAGTTCAACCTGTTCGAAAGAGAGGAAGAGGAGGAGAAAGGCGTGAGAAGCTGACTTAAAAAAATAAAAAATTGAGATGGCAACTACGGGGGGTGATCATAATTGCGCAGCCCATGAAGGAGCCCAAAGTCAATTTCACGGCCATGCAGGCAATTGTCTGCGTGGGGCTTTGAGCGGAGCGTTTGTATGTGTGTGTGTGTCTGTGTTTGTGTGAAATCGCTTCACGTTCATCCGCCTCGCTGCAGATGGATTTTCAGCAGCATCAGATAAGAGCTGAAGGTGAGATTATTGTATTTTCACACAAGGGAAGCTGGTGTTGGGACTTTAAATGAGAAAGCATTTGTGGAAATCACACACCCAGGCTTCCTAAAGACCCTTGGTAGGCCAAGCGTACAAGGAAGAACGTCCTGAACATTGCCAACATTAAGAGAGAGAGAGAGAAGGAAAAACAGCAACAGAAGGGTCCAGACCATAAGACCCTTCATGGCCTGCCAGGATCACTTATGCTCGGCTCAATCGTGCACAACTCTGTACCCTCCAGATGTTTTGACTGATTGATCTGAGTTTATTTCACCTGTTTCCACTCAAACGAATCCCAAAGCAGCTTACTGTATTTTAATATTTTGTTGGAAGCTGCCCAGAGTGTCTGGGGAAGCCCAGCCAGATGGGCGGGGTATAAATAATAAATTATTATTATTACAATCAATGATCAGCAGCAACATAATGAAACGTCTCAAGTGGAGTCCAAATCATGGGTTGGCAAACTAAGGCCCGGGGGCCGGATCCGGCCCAACTGCCTTCTGGATCCGGCCTGCAGACGGTCCGGGAATCGCTGTGTGGATCGGCGTGGGGATTCTGTTCGTGCAGGCTGCGCCATTTTTTTCCTGCGTCTCCTCCCTCCCTCCTCCTGGCTTCTCCCCGTCCGGCCTAGAGGAGGAAGGGGGCTGGGCTTTGTTGAGCCGCAGTTGGCTGAGCACCATTTTTAAGCAGCCCCTCTCCAGATGTCAAGTCCTGCAGGGCCCTAGTCTCTTGTGACAGAGTGTTCCACCAGATGGGGGCCATGGCCAAAAAAGCCCTGGCTCTGGTTGAGGCCAGCCTAAGCTCTTATGCCACTGCTCCAGGCTAAACAGACCCAACTCCCTCAGCTGTTCCTCACAAGGCTTGGTTTCCAGACCCTTTATCCTCTTGGTTGCCCAGCTTTCCAGCTTGTCAAGACCTTTCTTAAACTGTGGCACAGTCTGACCCCCTCCTTCGGTAACCCTCATAGAACTCTAGCCCAATGGTTACCATTAATTTGACTCTGAACTGATTTTAGAATGAATTGATTTCAATTAAATGATTATGATTTTATGTAAACTGTGTTATTTTTACTGTTGTTAGCCGCTCTGAGCCCGGCTTTGGCTGGGGAGGGCGGGATATAAATAAATTATTATTATTATTATTATTATTATTATTATTATTATTATTATTATTATTCATCTACTAATATCTGAAGGGCTGTCACGTGGAAGATGGCACAAACTTGTTTTTTCCTGCTCCAGGGGTCGGTCCTGAACCAATGGATTCAAATGACAAGAAAGGAGAACATGACTAAACTTTTGGAAGGCCTTTCTGGTGGTAGGAGCTGTTTGGTGGTGGGGACGCACTTTCTCAGGAGACAGGGGACTCTCCTGCACTGGCGGTTTTTAAGCAGAGGCTGGATGGTCCATCTATCAGGGAGACTTTAGCTGCGATTCCTGCATTGCAGGGGGTTGGACTAGATGACCCTTGGATCCCTTCCAACTCTACAATTTTATGATTCTTTCTCTCTTGGTTTCCCTGTCTCAGTGTTCACAAAAAAATAATTTTGATGTGGTTTTATGAAAAATCACACATATGCACACACATGGAGCGAGGCCCGCTGAGAAGGAACAAGTCTTACCTGATAAGGTCTCACTTTGTGATGAATCTCTTGAATTCCCACCTCTCTTGTCCTCACATCGCGACACTAGGTGGGGGGAAAAGAGAGAGGCAGGTGGCAATTATGCAAGGCAGAGACAGACAGGATAAGGGACACTGCCTTCCCCATAATCACCCCCAGAGTTAAAATGAAGTTGGGATAGAGTTCTTAACCCGATCATTTCAAACGGGAAGGCTTCAAAATAAAAATGCTCACCGATCCATCCCTAATGAATCTCTGGGAAAAACAACAGCCCAATCCTTGGCGTTTTAAGATGCAAAAAAGGGCATACTGATTGGCATCGGTTTCACTGAGCAAATATGCATCTCAGGAGGAAATGTGCCATTTGATGTAAAGCGCCATGGCACAGAATGAGGTGCTAACTCTCACTGTGTTCCATGCTGGAGAGATATGGAATTGGAAGGCGGAGCAGTAATGTAATGTTCAGCAGAGAAACTCTTGAGCAAGTTCCTTCGGAATGCAGGAGGAGGCTATTAATGAAAATTTCTAGGCGCAGAAATCTGATGTGAGTACAGTGGTACCTCGGGTTACATACGCTTCAGGTTACAGACTCCGCTAACCCAGAACAAGTGCTTCAGGTTAAGAACTTTGCTTCAGGATGAGAACAGAAATCGTGCTCCGGCGGCACGGCAGCAGCAGGAGGCCCCATTACCTAAAGTGGTGCTTCAGGTTAAGAACAGTTTCAGGTTAAGAGCGGACCTCTGGAACGAATTAAGTACTTAACCCGAGGTACCACTGTAATAGGGAGGACATCAAAAGAGTCCCCTATCTAGAACACCTTGACCTTGACCTATCAGCCAAGGCAAACTATTCAAACTATTCAAATCTTCAAACTATTCTACATAGGCATGGACAACTCTCACCAGCCCAAACTACTGGCCATACAGCTTGGCACTGACGGCAGTTTGTGTCCGAAAACATCTGGAAGGCCACACGCTAGCCATCCTGCCCTAAAAGATCAAGTTCACAGCTTGGGAATGCTGTTAGTTCTGGCTGTTCAGCTGATAGATCTGGGCCACAAAGCACCAGCTTATCCTGGTGACACCAGCTGTGACCCTTCTGGGAGAGAGAAAGTCTGGCTACTTGTAACCTGAAGGTTTGCAGAACTTGATTCAGGTAGGCAACAGTGCTGGTCTGACGCAGTCAAAATATATATATGTAAATATAAAAAAATTGTCCAGTAGCACCTTAACGGTAAAGGGACCCCTGACCATTAGGTCCAGTCGTGGCCGACTCTGGGGTTGCGGCGCTCATCTCACTATACTGGCCGAGGGAGCCGGCGTACAGCTTCCGGGTCATGTGGCCAGCATGACTAAGCCGCTTCTGGCGAACCAGAGCAGCGCACGGAAACGCTGTTTACCTTCCCGCCGGAGTGGTACCTATTTATCTACTTGCACTTTGACGTGCTTTCGAACTGCTAGGTTGGCAGGAGCTGGGACCGAACAACAGGAGCTCGCCCCGTCGCGGGGATTCGAACCGCCGACCTTCTGATCGGCAAGTCCTAGGCTCTGTGGTTTAACCCACTGCGCCAGCCATGTCCCTTAGCACCTTAGAGTCTCTTAGTAGCACCTTAGAGACCAACTAAGTTTGTTCTTGGTATAAGCTTTCGTGTGCATGCACACTTCTTCAGGTACCTTGAATGCAGAACTTGAATAAGACCGCTGCAGTGCTCTGTACGTTGAGCTGCCCTTGAAGACTGCCTAGAAGTTTCTGGTGGTCCAGAACTTCACTGCAAGAGACTTGATTGGGACTGGTCCAAAGGGTCATAACATATCGGGCCAGTTCCTAAAAACCTACGTGAGGTACCTGAAGGTCTGGAGCAGGTAAAAGGGTTGGTTTTGTCCCCACATGGCTCAGGTGCTGCTGTCTCTTGGTCACCACCCATTTCACCCCACGGGAAGGATTGGCTGTTGAACTTGGAGAGCCACGCACGGGGCAAGCCTTTTATCCTTCCAGCGCCAGGCAAAAAAACCTTTTCCTATTTATCCGAATTTGTTATCTGCTTTTTTGTTTATGGCCGCTGCCGTTTTCAGCTGCGCCATTATAATCTGATGACGCTCTTGTTGTTTTCTTTCTAATTGCAAGCCATTCCGAGAGCTCGACTGTGAGCCGGTGGGCAGGATATTAATCTTCATACGTACATAAATGAATGAGGAAGCGGGAGAAAATGTCTTTGCCTCCAGAAAAGCAGATGGAGTGAAACCAGTGTGCGGACGGGAGCTGTGATCTAAGAGGGTCTTCCCCAACCGGGTGCCCTTCGGAGGTTTTGGGCTACAATTCCCATCAGCCCCAGCCACCGGAGCTGTGTCAGGGCCCCAGGGCAGACTCTGCGATTAAGATCTCCTCTGCACTCACACACCAGTTCTGCGTTCTTGATCTGGAAGCTGCAGCGAGTGCAGAATGCTGCAGCGCAATTGCTGATGGGAGTGAGGCATTGTCAGTATACAACGCCTGTGCTCAGAGGTCTGCGCCGGCTGCCGATTTGCTACTGGACCAGGTTCGAGGTGTTACTATGAGTATGCAAAGCCCATAGCAACTTGAGACCAGATCACCTGCGAGAACTTCTTGCCCCAAATGCACCCATTCAAACCCTTCATTTATCTGCAGAACTGGCGCAGTTACAGGTAGCACACAAGACCCGTTCTGCGTTTGCAACAACTTGATCTTTTAGTGTGGCAGCACCTACACTTGGGAACTCCCTGCCTCTTGACACCAAGGCAGGCGCCTTCAGTGTACTCTTTTCGGTGCCTGCAAAAAACATCCTCGTCTAGACAAGCCTGCCCAAATGTTTTAGAAAGCTGGTGTGAGTTTTAATCTGCTTTTAGTCTACTGTTATGTTAACTTCTCAAAGTGTCTTTAACTGTTATTTTTTCTTAGTGACAATTTTATTGTTTCGTTTTTTTTCTATATTGCTTTGAGGTTTTTTGTTTTGCTTTTATAATTGAGGGTTGTATAAATTTTATGAAATGAACAGACATGCATGTCTGGATTTGATCCGTAGAGACTTCTCTTCGGATCGTAAGAGTAACGAGCCATCAGGTGCCCTGGATGAGTTTGAGGAGGGAGGGCAAGATGGTGTAGCGCCCAAAAGACCATACAAAATTTGGAAATGTTTGCCTGCCTCCTGTCCACAAGCTCTTGTTGGGTGGGGGGCTGTGGCTTGCGGCCCTACTCTTGTGCTATTCCTGGGAACAAAGCACACTTCATGTGGGAGTCAGTTCATCTCTGGAACAGGCAGAAAGGAGAAATCAGAGAAGCTCGACTGGAACATCACATTTTACCTCCGTCCCCAGGTCTTTCATCCTGGCCAGAGCGAGTTCCCTCAAGTTACCGTGCTCTACTCCAGAGCTGACGAGGGGCATCGGAATATCTCTGAAAGCAAGACATCAAGAAAAGGATTACAAACAGGGATATACCCACAAATCATTGACACGTTTTCCACTGGCAATGGAAGTATGCCAATTAATAATAATAATAATAATAATAATAATAATAATAATAATAATTTATTTATATTCTGCCCTCGCCAGCCAAAGCCGGGCTCAGAGCGGCTAACAACAATAAAAGTAACACAGCATTCTAAAATCAATTCAGGGTCAAATTAATGGCAACCATTGGGCTAGAGTTCTATGAGGATTACCGAAGGAGGGGGTCAGACTGTGCCTTGGTCAAAGGCGTGGTGGAACAGCTCTGTCTTGCAGGCCCTGCAGAAAGATGTCAAGTCCCGCAGGGCCCTGGTCTCTTGTGACAGAGCGTTCCACCAGATCGGGGCCACGGCCAAAAAAGCCCTGGCTCTGGTCGAGGCCAGCCTAACCTCCCTGTGGCCCGGGACATCCAAGATGTTTTTGTTTGAAGACCATAAGGTCCTTCATGGGACATACCAGGAGAGGCAGTCCTGTAGGTACGAGGGTCCCAGGCCGTATAGGGCTTTAAAGGTGCTGAGCAATACAAGTGGTTTGAGGGCATTTGGGTTACACTTGGGTCCTGCTTGCAAGCCCCCCTTTGAGCCATCTGGTTGACCACTGGGCCTGACGGACTCTAGGCTCCATCAACAGAAGTACAGTGTCAGGATCAAGGGAAGTCATAGTCCTGCTCTATTCTGCTTTGGCCAGACCCCACCTGGAATCCTGTGTCCAGCTCTGGGTGCTGCCATTTAAGGAGGATGTTGACAAGCTGGAAAGTGTTCAGGGGAGGCGACCAAGAGGATCAAAGAATCTGGAAACCAAGCCTTATGAGGAACGGTTGAGAGAGTTGGGTGTGTTTAGCCTGGAAAAGGGGAGGCTGAGAGGGGATATGAGAGCCAGCTTCAAATATCTCAAGGGCTGTCACATGAAAGAGGGAGCAAGCTTGTTTTCTTCTGCTCCAGAGGGTGGGACTCGAACCAATGGATTCAAGTAACAAGGAAGGAGATTCTAAAAAGAAAGAAAGAAAGAAAGAAAGAAAGAAAGAAAGAAAGAAGATTCTAACTAAATCTTAGGAAGAACTTTGTGACCGTCAGAGCTGTTTGACAGTGGAATGGACTCCCTTGGAAGGTTTCTCCTCCATTGGAGGTTTGTAAGCAGGTGCCATCTGTCAGGGGTTCTTTAGCTTCGATTCCTGCATTGCGGGGGGTTGGACTGGATGACCCTAAGGGTCCCTTCCAACTCTACAATTCTGTGCTTCTGTGACTTCCCCAAGCCTCCATCCTTCCATCTGAGCCACTGCACAAGTGATTCTCACAGCTGCAAATAATTGTAAAAAGATCCGGGGGACGTCGGTTGTTAGAGGCCAACTACTTCCTAAGCTTGCTGGGGTCTCCCTCAACTTGTTGCATGCTTCATTCCGTCCCAAGGACAAACCATCTAATTCAGGCTTCCTCAGCCCTCCAGATGTTTTGAGACTACAATTCCCATCATCCCTGACCACTGGTCCTGCTAGCTAGGGATCATGGGAGTTGTAGGCCAAAAACATCTGGAGGGCTGAGGTTGAGGAAGCCGATCTAATTCCTAAGTTCTCTCTCGATACAGGTTTGGCTTGGAGTAAGTCAATTTTACTTCTGATTCACACCAGACTCTGTGGAAGAAAGGTACAGATCTATGGCGCTCTAGAATCAAGACGGACACAGACAAACCTCCCACTTGTTATCCACACCTGTGGACGTTCTCTTTTCTTCCTACTTGTAAAGCTCTCTTAAGTGGATCATTGTGAAGCAAGGCGCTCCCGAGCGAGGCAAGACGTCCTGATGCATTTTAAAAACTCTTCTCCGTGACAAAAACACTGGCTGCACATTACAGTCTGGGGGACAGCGTGACAATTGGCAAAAGGACCCTCTACAAAAGGACAGTCAGGAGAGACTGATGGGGAAGTTGAGGGAAACAGCCAGTCGCTGGCAAATCGTTAGCTTAATTGCTTTGGGGCAGTGGTGAGTGATAATTTAGGCCTCACAGATGTTGTAGGTCTGGAAGAAGAGAACATTTGAGGCTGCCAGGGGGACGGGGGCAGGGGCCGGGACTCAGCACCACTTCTGGCTGCTCGAAAGGAATCAGGACCAGCGGTCCAGAACCTCATCCAGAACCCTCTTCCCACTCCCTGTGGAGTATCGGGTCAGGTTTAAGGTGGTGGTTTTGACCTTTAAAGCCTTTTGTGGCTTAGGACCCTCGTATTTATGGGACCGCCTCTCCTGGTCTGCCCCGCAGAGGACCTTAAGGTCCATGAACAACCAGAGTTTAGAGGTCCTAGGTCGTAAAGAAGTCAGATTATCCTCCACCAGGGCCAGGGCCTCCTCAGTGATGGCTCTGACCTGGTGGAATGCTCTGTCCCAGGAGACCAGGGCCCTGCAGGATTTAACTTACTTCCGCAGGGCCTGTAAGACAGAGCTATTCTGCCTGGATTTCAATTTGAACTTAGTCTGATCTTTTATTCCCCTTCTTTCCCTCCCCCTCCCCTTTTTATGAAGATTACCTGCTCTTGGATCCCACAGCTAATTCTCCCCTGACCTCCTCACTGGTCCAAATAGGACTAATTTAGCCAGCTAGCCCTGGTGATACTTTGGCCACCTCATGAGAAGAGAAGACTCCCTGGAAAAGACCCTGATGTTGGGAAAGATTGAGGGCGCAAGGAGAAGGGGATGACAGAGGACGACATGATTGGACAGTGTTCTCGAAGCTACCAGCATGAGCCTGACCAAACTGAAGGAGGCAGTGGAAGACAGGAGGGCCTGGCGTGCTCTGGTCCAGGGGGTCACGAAGAGTCGGACATGACTAAATGACTAAACAACAACAATAGCCCTGGTGATCATCTAATGTTTATTGGATGGATTTCCCCTCTAAATTGATTTTTGATTTTATTGTTATTCACGTTTTATACCGTATTTTATGCTGCTTTTCGTAGCATCAATTAAGAGTTTTAAATTTGTTGTTAGCCACCCTGAGCCCGGTTTTCTGAACCGGGAAGGGCAGGGTATAAATAAAAAATTATTTATTTATTTATATTCCCTCAGTGACCAGGCATTCCTCCTCTCCTGTTGTTTCCAACAACTGGTCTGCTGACTTCAGAAGCATTCTGCTTGTGGCAAAACCTTTCTGTGCGCATACAAAGGGAGGCAGGACAGAGCCATTCCCTCTCCTCCTCCAGGAATGTGTCGAATCCTCTTCCAGGTTGGCGGCCATTGCCATCTCCTGCGGAAGAGATTTCCACAGTTTAACTATAAACTGTGTGAAGCCCTTTCTTTTTTTATTCTGCTCTGAAAATTTCCAACATTCAACTTCACTGGATGCCCACATATTCCAGTGCTAGGAGAGAGGGAGAAAAATGTCTCCTTTTCCAATTTATCCACGCCAGGAATAATTTTATAATCTTCTGTCACATACTCACATTTCCCCCGCCCCCCACAAAAAACCCTCTATGAAGTTCCAACTGTTGCAGCCCTTAGTCGCAGAAGAGAATTGATTTTTTTGTCTCGCCCTTTTCTGAACCTTTTCCGACTCTGCAGCATCCTTTCCGAGGCGACGCAGGTGGAACTGTTAACAGTATTCCAAACGTGGTCACACCGTGATTTGTATAACGGCATGCCGGCAGTGGCAGTTTTGATTCCAATTCATTTCCTAATGATCCCTGACATGCAATTCACTTTCTTCGCAGAGATGCCGCACACCGGGCCGACATCTCCATCGAGTTCTGCGCCTCGGCCCCAAGGGCTCGCTCACGGTCTGCCACCGCCGGCTCAGACCCCGTGAACGTAATATGTGAAATTAAGATTTCACTTGAAGTTGCATTTGCTGTTTTACTGCCCATTCGCTCCATGCAGATGGGTCCTTTCGGAGCTCCTTGCGAGCCTTTTAATTTCAACCGTGCTGAACGATGTGATGTTGTCGGCAGGCTTGGCTACTCTCCTGCTCGCCCCTGACTCCAGGCCATTTGTGGAGAGGGTAGAAAGTTCAGGTCCCAATGACAAGGCCAGCCTGGTGTCGCTGGCAGAGCGGCCGGCCTCAGCCTGGGGTGTCCAGGTGCTGCCAGACTACGCCTTCCATCATCCCCAGCCCACCCAGTCATGGATGATGGGGGTTGTAGTCAAATGACTTCTGAGAGCCCGAGGTTGGGGAAGGCAGAGACAGAGCACTAGGCTTGACCTAAGGGAACCTGGGTTCAAACCCTGGCTTTTCCTTCAGCTACTCGCACACGCACCTTAACCTACCTCACAGGGTTCTTGTGAGGATTTTTTTTATTTTTTTAATTCATTTTTATTTTTCATTCATTACATACATCTCAAATTCTTAACATTTACTATATAATCCTCCCTCCCCCCCCTCCAAGGCTTCCCCCAACTTCCGCTTCTGGTTTGTTTCTCTTTTCACCCACTTTGCCACCTCCTAACAGAAACAGTTATTAAGAACATAACAACAAACCTAAAAACATAAAAATAAAAGTGAATACACCATCCTATTTCACTGTCTTCTAAACATTTTCTGATGCTGATGATGTGAATGTTTATTTAAATCCTACCATCAAGTCTATTGACTTTCTTTGTTTCTGCAAATATAATATGAATGGTTCCCAATCTTTTTCTCTGTTGTCTTTTTCTCTTAGTCTATCTGTCATTTTTGCCAGTTCTTCATAGTTGTGAGGCCTCTTGTTGTTGTTTAGTCGTTTAGTCGTGTCCGACTCTTCGTGACCCCCTGGACCAGAACACGCCAGGCACTTCTGTCTTCCACTGCCTCCCGCAGTTTGGTCAAACTCATGTTCGTAGCTTCGAGAACCCTGTCCCACCATCTCGTCCTCTGTCGTCCCCTTCTCCTTGTGCCCTCCATCTTTCCCAACATCAGGGTCTTTTCCAGGGAGTCTTCTCTTCTCATGAGGTGGCCAAAGTCTTGGAGCCTCAGCTTCAGGATCTGTCCTTCCAGTGTGAATAATATGGGCTAATTGCATCTATGCTACTCTAAGATACGTATCAGTGTTTCCCAAACGTGGGTCTCTCATCAATGCCAGCCAGCTAGACCAATGCTCCACAATTTGCGGGTCTGTCTGTTTGGGATCGCCGAAGAATTGATGCTTTTGAATTTTGGTGCTGGAGGAGACTCTTGAGAGTCCCATGGACTGCAAGAAGATCAAACCTCTCCATTCTGAAGGAAATCAGCCCTGAGTGCTCACTGGAAGGACAGATCCTGAAGCTGAGGCTCCAATACTATGGCCACCTCATGAGAAGAGAAGACCCCCTGGAAAAGACCCTGATGTTGGGAAAGATGGAGGGCACAAGGAGAAGGGGACGACAGAGGACGAGATGATGGGACAGTGTTCTCGAAGCTACCAGCATGAGTTTGACCAAACTGTGGAAGACAGGAGTGCCTGGCGTTCTCTGGTCCATGGGGCCACAAAGAGTCGGACACGACTAAACGACAACAACAACAACCCCCTGCTTTCTCCTGCATTGACTCCGCTGCCTACACCCTTCCCCAAACCACAATAACTACCCCCTCCCTCGCTAATATATTCAGCCCGTTTCCGAGAGTAAATACAACATCATCAAGCCGTTAACAGGTCTCCGAACAGAAGCAATTAGAGGCAATCATCGTTTCTCTGCTCAGCCTAAAATAGGAGACACCGGAGGGGAATGCGATCTCTCCGTCATCTAGGCACGTCAGGAGCGAGGCTGTCGGAGGAGAACCCTGCTTCGTCCCAATTACCAGAGACTTCCAGAGGGTCCAGAGGCGGCTGGGTGAGTCGGAACGAGGAAGCCAGCAAGAGCTCTCTGCCTCCTTGGAAGGAATACATTGCGATATCCAGACAGGCGCATCTTGCCATTTTTGGAACAGCAACACAGGGCACTAGGGTGCCCAAGGACATGCCAGTAGGATCACCTGCCGTGTGCTGACAGCACAGAGGAATGCAAATTTGGGCAGTTTTGCAGGCATGACTCAAGACAGAGGAAAATCTGCTCTCCCCACATCCAATTGAGCTAAGGGCGAATGTTTCAAGATGCCTTTTGGGAATCCAAAAGTGTGTTTTTAACACTTGATTAGGAGCCGCCCAGAGTGGCTGGGGAAACTCAGCCAGATGGGCAGGGTATAAATAATAAATTATTATTATTATACATTAAAACATCAGTCATTAAAAACTTCCCTAAACAGGGCTGCCTTCAGATGTCTTCTAAACGTCAGATAGCTGTTTATTTCTTTGACATCTGCTGGGAGGGCATTCCACAGGGCGGGTGCCACTACCGAGAAGGCCCTCTGACTGGTGAGCAAGCAGCAACATGACAGATGTTTTAGAAATTATGTGTGGCATGGGAAAAGGCGGAAAGAGAAAAGCTGTTCTCCCTCTCTCCCAAGACTAGAACTCGTAGACATCCAGTGAAGCTGAATGTCCGGAGATTCAGGAAAGAGAAGAGGAAGAATTTCTTTGCTCAACATTCAGTCAAACTATGGAACTCCCTGCCGCAGCAGGCAGTAACAGCCACCAACCTAGATGGCTTTAAAAGAGGATCGGACAAATTCATGGAGGTTGTCGATGGCCACTAAGCCATGATGTGTATGTTCTGCCTCCAAGATGGAGACAGCAATGCTTCTGGAAACCCCAGGAGGGGAGAGTTGCTTTTGGCCTCAAATCCTGCTTGCTGGTTTCCCGTAATGGGCATCTGGTTGACAGTTGTGAGAACAGGACTAGATGGGCCATTGGCCTGATCCTGCAGGGTCTCCTTAGGCATTAATAAGAATAAGAATTTTTTTTTTATACCCCGCCCATCTAGCCTGGCTTCCCTAGCCACTTTGGGTAGCTTCCATCAAAATATTAAAATACAGTAATGCATCAAACATTAAAAGCTTCCCTAAAGAGGGCTGCCTTCAGATGTCTTCTAAAAGTCTGGTAGTTGTTCTTCTCTTTGACATCTGGTGGGAGGGCGTTCCACAGGGCGGGTGCCACCACCGAGAAGGCCCTCTGCCTGGTTCCCTGTAACTTGGCTTCTCACAGTGAGGGAGCTGCCAGAAGGCCCTCGGCGCTGGACCTCAGTGTCCGGGCAGAATTATGGGGGTGGAGACACTCCTTCAGGTTTATGGAAGCTCTTCTCTGTATCCCCTAGCCTGGGCGTCACACTTTGTCTCAAGTGTAGAGGCCAAGCTTGGAGGATCATACCTGTTCAGACTTGCACAGCGCTGTCCTAAAAACGGTTTACTTTGATTCTGGTCACTCGATGGGCAAAGATGAATTATTGGTAATGACATCCCTTTCTTTTGATTAACTGCCACCCTCAAGCAGGCCAGCTGTTATTAGAAACGTTTGGCTGTGACAATTACAAATTGGATATTCTTCCCTCGCTGGGTAGGAATGGGCCGGTGATGAATGCGGGGTTTAATATTGTGCAATGTTATCGGCCGGCCACTGGCGCCTTGGCTAAAGTAGGACAACGAATTGCTTTTCTGGCTAATGAAAGTTGTTATCTGTTAAAAGGTGGGTGGGATATGAGAAGATATGAGAATGCCATAGGTACATTTGGGACATTACGCAAGAAGATAATAATAGCCTGGTGGATCGGGCCAAAGGCCTATCAAGTCCACCATCCTGTTCTCACTGTTGCCAGGCAGGTGCCCCAAAGGGAAGCCTGCATGCAGGTACTGGTTTTGACCTTTAAAACCCTATACGGCCTAGGACCAACGTATCTACACGACTGCCTGTCCTGGTATGTCCCCCGGAGGACCTTAAGGTCCACAAATGACAACACTATGGAGATCCTGAGCCTCAAGGTGGCTAGATTGGTCTCAACTAGGGCCAGGGCCTTTTCAGTACTGGCTCCGACTTGGTGGAATGCTCTGTCCCAAGAGACTAGGGCCCTGCAGGAATTGACCTCTTTTCCGCAGGGCCTGCAAGACAGAGCTGTTCTGCCTGGCCTTTGGTTTGGACTCAGTCTGACCCTTATGTTTCCCATCCCCTTTGATCTATGGGCTACTCTTAAAATGAAGCTGCATTTTAAATTGCATTTAAACCTGTATTTTAAATTGGTTCCCCCCCCCCCTCCTATTATGTTTTTATTGTAATTTTACTGGTGTTAGCCGCCCTGAGCCTGGCTCTGGCCAGAGAAAGCGGGGTATAAACAAACAAACAAACAAACAAACAAACAAACAAACACAAGATCATCTCTCTTAAAACAAACAAATGTCCTGAGACCTCAAACATTCAGTTTCATTGGATGGCCGTAAGCTCAACAGTTACGAAAGAAGGGGCAGCGGCTTTTCTTTGCCCACTTTCCCCAATGAAAAATTTTATAAACTCCTGTCAAGTTGCCTCTTGCTCGCATTTTCTCTAAACTAAAAAGTCCCAAAAGGTTGCAACGTTTCCTCATATGGGGGTTGATTCATACCTGTGATGCAACAGAACAGGGGATGGTCCCCTCTATATTCCAGAGCAGACTTGGCCATCTGGTGCCCTCCAGATATTCTGGATTGCAACTCCCATCACCCTTTGCTTTGTATGCACATGTTTAGTAAAAGGTAAAGGGATGCGGGTGGCACTGTGGGTTAAACCACAGAGCCTAGGACTTGCCGATCAGAAGGGTGGTGGTTCGAATCCCCGCGACGGGGTGAGCTCCCGTTGCTCGGTCCCTGCTCCTGCCAACCTAGCAGTTTGAAAGCGTGTCAAAGTGCAAGTAGATAGGTAGGTACCGCTCCGGAGGGAAAGTAAACGGCATTTCCGTGAGCTGCTCTGCTTCGCCAGAAGCAGCTTAGTCATGCTGGCCACATGACCCGCTCTCTCGGCCAATAAAGCGAGATGAGTGCCACAACCCCAGAGTCGGACACGACTGGACCTAATGGTCATGGATCCTTTTACCTTTACTAAAGGACCCCTGGACAGTTAAGTCCAGTCCAAGGTGACTAAGGGGTTGCGGCGCTCATCTCGCTTAAGGCCAAGGGAGCTGGCGTTTGTCCACAGCTTTCTGGGTCATGTGGCCAGCAGGACTAAACCGCTTCTGGAGCAACAGGACACCATGGCAGAAACCAGAGTGCACGGAAACGCCGTTTACCTTCCCGCTGCCACGGTACCTATTTATCTTCTTGCACTGGTGTGCTTTCAAACTGCTAGGCTGGCAGAAGCTGAGACAGAGCAACGGGAGCTCACTCTGTTGCGGGGATTCGAACCGCAGACCTTCCGATCAGAAAGCCCAAGAGGCTCAGTGGTTTAGACCACGTCCCTTCCCCAAAGTGGTAAGCACCAAGCTACCCCCTCTGCCTGCCCAGAGCCCCTCCTTTTAATGACGCTGTGTGTGTAATTGTGAGCACATCACCCCCACATCTTATTGTAATACCTTTTCTTGGGTCTATATAATCGAAAAGGTGAATTACGGCAACACTGCCACTTTTTATCACCTCTCCCTAGTTTGGCTCCCCAGTGGAGAAGCACCTGCCCAAGAGGCAAGAGGTCACGATCTACGGTGATTCACCATGTGGCAACGGAGTCTAGGAGCAGCACATTACTGAATCATCAAACAGCATCTGCAATTACCATGTGATTAGCCTGGCCTGTGAGCGCACCCTGAATCACATGAAATAGCTTGACGTTCCTAATGAGAATTAGAAGTGGATGACAACACAGCAGGCTGGGCTGAGCCAAGCCGGCAAACGAGGATTGTCAAGAGAATGGAAGGAAGTGAGGGCTTGGCGGGGGCGGGGGGGGGGGGGGCACAGAAGGATAGCCTGCTGGGCCAGACCAAAACCGGCTCATCTTGTCCAGCATCCTACTTGAGAGCCAGTGTGGTGTAGTGGTTAAGAGCGGTAGTCTCGTAATCTGGTGAACTGGGTTCGCTTCCCCGCTCCTCCACATGCAGCTGCTGGGTGACCTTGGGCCAGTCACACTTCTCTGAAGTCTCTCAGCCCCACTCACCTCACAGGGTGTTTGTTGTGGGGGAGGAAGGGAAAGGAGAATGAGAGCCGCTTTGAGACTCCTTTGGGTAGTGATAAAGTGGGATATCAAATCCAAACTCTTCTACTCTCACAATGGCCAACCAGATGCCCCAAAGGCAGGACCCGAGTCTATGGTTTCCAGCAACTGGGATTCAGCAACTGTTGGAGGCATCTGATGGGAGGGTGTTCCACAAGGTGGGTGCCACTACCGAGAAGGCCCTCTGCCTGGTTCCCTGTAACCTCACTTCTCGCAATGAGGGAACTGCCAGAAGGCCCTCGGCGCTGGACCTCAGTGTCTGGGCTAAACGATGGTGGTGGAGACGCTCCTTCAGGTCTACTGGGCCGAGGCCACTTAGGGCTTTCAAGGTCAGCACCAACACTTTGAATTGTCCTCGGAAATGTACTGGGAGCCAGTGTAGGTCTTTCAAGACTGGTGTTATATGGTCCCGGCGGCCGCTCCCAGTCACCAGTCTAGCTGCCGCATTCTGGATTAGTTGTAGTTTCTGGGTAACCTTTTCCAACTCTCAAATACCCTTTTTGAAGTTTGGTGACTGGAACTGTGCAGAGTATTCAAAACGTGGCCATGCCATAGATTTGTATAAGGGCATTATGAAGGGGGAGGGGGAATAAAGGAGCTACTCCACTGATTCTGACCTTTAAGCCTTCAGAAAGTTTCTGTTTCACAGTAAGGGGCACTAGTGATTTTAAAAAAAGGAAAAAGAGGCCGGTACTCACTATCAGGTTGTTACAGTAAGGGCCACACTTTTAACACTGGGGGTGGGAGGTGCCAGTACTGTGTACCCTTGAGTGCCCCCCCCAAGGCACGGAGTAGCACCATCTGACTGCAAGCAACTTTACCTCTGCACACGGTATACTCGTGTCCACGGGGGCACGAGAGCCAGTATCCTCGCCACCAAATCCACCAGGGTGCTCGGAGGGTAGCTCTTGTACCTCCCCGTCTTCCAGAGCTCGTACAAGCCGGTGCCACGGATCACGAGGGTCGGGTAGAGCTTCATGCCATCGGGGCGGAAGGCGGGATTCTCGAAAAACTCCTGGGGGGGGGGACAAGAGAGACACGAGATCAGAATGCAAAAAATGCATGATGACGCTTGAGTTCAGCAGCTCTTGTTTGCATGCAGGGATATAACTGAGGCTGAAAGCGGCCCTCCAGAGAAGACAAAAGAAAATAATAATAATAATAATAATAATAATAATAATAATAATAAAAAATTTATTTATACCCCACACTGAGCCAGGCTCAGGGCAGCTAACACCAGTAAAATTACAATAAAAACATAATGGGGGGGGGCGACAATTTAAAATACGGGTTAAAATACAATTTAAAATGCAGCCACATTTAAATAGTAGCCCATAAATCAAAACCATAAGGGGAGGGAAACATAAGGGTCAGACTGAGTCCAAACCAAAGGCCAGGCGGAACAGCTAGTCCCCCAGGGCCCTAGTCTCTTGGGACAGAGCATTCTACCAAGTCAGGGCCAGTACTGAAAAGGCCCTGGCCCTAGTTGAGACCAATCTAACCACCTTGCGACTTGGCACCTCCAAAGTGTTGTCATTTGTGGACCTTAAGGTCCTCTGTGGGGCATACCAGGAGAGGCGGTCCCGTAGGTACGTGGGTCCTAGGCTGCTGCTGCTGGATCAGGCCAGTGGTCCACCTAGTCCAGCATCCTGTTCTCACAGTGGCTGAGCGGATGCCCCAAAGAAAAAAACCCTCAATCAGGATTCGAACCTAACTCTCTCCCTTCCTGTGGTTTCCAGCAATGGGTGTTCTGAAGGGCTGCTGCCTCTGATTGTGGAGGCAGAGCAGAGACGTCCTGGCTAGCAGCCACCGATAGCCCTCTGTGAATTTGTCTAATCCTCTTTTAGAGCCACCACTGTGTCCTGCGGCAGGGAGTTCCACAGCCTAAACAGGCGCTGCATGAAGAAGTGCTTTCTGTTTTCCTTTTATCCACCTTCCCCAACCCTGTGTCCCTTGCAGATGTCTTGGGCTGCAGCTCACCTCAGCTCCAGCCAGCCCAGCATCGGGGTGGCAAAAACTGCTCTAGGTCAAGCCTTACAGGAGCACTTGGAGGGGCAGCAATTGCCTTTGTTTGCCGAGACGGCAGGGCCTCGAATAACAGAGCGCGACTTTCCGCCGCAGAACAAAAACCAAAGCCATCAAGGGCCGCCTGCTGCTCAAAACGCCGCAGCTCTGGCGGAGTCTGAAGTGGGGCAGGGTGCACGCCTCGCTTTATTCCGGCGGGCAACCGCTGCTCTACGAATTGCAAAACAACAAAATGTCAATTAAAAACCCAGCGGCGAACGTTGTCAGTGCAGCAGTCAGACACGCCAGCCACGACACGCATTTTATAGGAACAATAATTGATTTCGCCAGCAGAAGTCTGCCTCAGAAAAGGGAGAAGGGGAGGCATGCCTTGCTGTTATTAACACTAATGGCGCTGACAGGTTCCCATTCATTCACGCCCTTGTAAACCTGCGGGCTGGCATAAATAATCGGGAGGTGATTGGTATAAATTAGTCATTTCGGTGCCAGGAAACTGCTGCTTTTTCATCAAGGTAGAAGGGGCAGTTACTCAGCTGTGTAACAGCTGCTTCTCCTCCCCTGCAAATCAGTGGCCTGGCAAACAGGTAGATTATCCTGCCTTAGCGGGAGAAACATCCTCGGAATTGGTTATCTGTGCCAGAGGTACTGGAGAAAGGAGAGGCACCCTATACCTATACCTGAAGGAGCGTCTCCACCTCCATCGTTCTGCCCGGACACTGAGGTCCAGCGCCGAGGGCCTTCTGGCGGTTCCCTCATTGCGAGAAGCAAAGCTACAGGGAACCAGGCAGAGGGCCTTCTCGGTAGTGGCGCCCGCCCTGTGGAACGCCCTCCCATCAGATGTCAAAGAGATAAACAACTACCTGACATTCAGAAGACATCTGAAGGCAGCCCTGTTCAGGGAAGTTTTTAATGTGTGACATCTTAGTGGATTTTTGGTCTTTGTGGAAGCTGCCCAGAGTGGCTGGTGAAACCCAGCCAGATGGGCGGGATACAAATAATAAATTATTATTATTATTATTATTATTATTATTATTATTATTATTATTATTGCAGACAAGTTGACAATGAATTCAGGAAAAAGTGACATCATCCAGAATAGTGTTTTATGGTACAGCTCCTGCTGCCCACCCACATCACTGCGTGAGATGAGACAGGCTGGAGCAAAAGGCAGGACCTTTTTAGTGGTGGCGCCTACATTGTGAAAGAGATCTGCAAGGCTACATTTTGTTGTCATTTGGGTTGCTGAATGTTGCCGGAGGCAACGAGGGGCCCAGCAATGGACGCAACTCTTACCTATGCCAAGCAGGCTGCATCTGAGGCACAACGAAAGTCAGGCATTTGCACCAACAGATGCACACACACCCTCTAGTTCAAGGACATGCACTCAAAGAAGGTCATGGGCATGATCCTAAAGGCCAGAGAGAGGGGTCCCAGGGGCTGCCTTCTCGTTGCACAGGTTACCCACAACAGACGGGAGATCAATTTTGCGTTCCTAATCCAGGAGAAAAGCGATGGCAAACCTAGACAGCATCTTAAAAAGCAGAGACATCACCTTGCCAACAAAGGGCCATATAGTTAAAGCCATGGTTTTTCTGATAGTGATGTATGGAAGTGAGAGCTGGACCATAAAGAAGGCTGATCGCCGAAGAATTGATGCTTTTGAATTATGGTGCTGGAGGAGACTCTTGAGAGTCCCATGGACTGCAAGAAGATCAAACACATCCATTCTTAAGGAAATCAGCCCTGAGTGCTCACTGGAAGGACAGATCCTGAAGCTGAGGCTCCAAGACTTTGGCCACCTCATGAGAAGAGAAGACTCCCTGGAAAAGACCCTGATGCTGGGAAAGATGGAGGGCACAAGGAGAAGGGGACGACAGAGGACGAGATGGTGGGACAGGGTTCTCGAAGCTACCAGCATGAGTGTGACCAAACTGCGAGAGGCAGTGGAAGACAGGAGTGCCTGGCGTGCTCTGGTCCAGGGGGTCACGAAGAGTCGGACACGACTAAACGACTAAACAATAACAAATCCAGGAGTGCACAGAGCAGATTTAAACTCTGCAGTACTGGCTTCCTTGTTCACTCCTGCATTCTTAGAAGGGTAATGAATAGCAGCAGCTAAGATTAACACTTCAAAGCCATGACTGCTTTTGCCGATTGTCTCCAAACCTGCAGGGCATAAAACAGTCCCTTGGCTGTTGACACATACAAATGCAATAATTTCTCTCGCTTTCCTATGAGGCTCCAGAATTAAAAAGTCTACAGGGGATTAGATTTTCTCTCTCCCCTCCCCATCCCACCCCCAAATCATACAAACACTCGCTCTCCTTTGTGCCGGTCTGGACTGTGCGATGAATCCCTGAAGACTAGCGTAAGAACTGTTGGGAAAGAGGGGGACAAATATGTTTCAAGAGTGCCGTAATCATCTGCTCAGCACGTGTGAACAACACACAGCCTATTGCCACAAAACAACTCCCAAGTCTGGGTGTGAAAGAATATGAGCTACTGGGAGCAGCAAGGATCACGGAGAGGTTTCAGGAGCAAAACAGCCCACACCAAAGGGATTGCTTATACTAGCACAACAAATACAAAATGCAAAAAGAGGGAGTGTGCAGAACGGCTCTCACCAACCCAGAGCCCTTCAGATGATTTGGACGAAAACTCCCACCAACTGGAGGACACCGGTTACTTAAGAGACAGCCTTGTCCCTTATCTGAGATCTGCACTGGTTGCCAATTTGTGATCAGGCTAAGTTCAAGGTGTTACTGTTAGTATATAAAGCCCTTAACAACTTGGGTTCACCTACAAGATCACCTTCGGTAAAAGGACCGCTGGATGGTTAAGTCCAGTCAAAGGAGACTATCGGGTTGCGGCGCTCATCTCACTTTCAGGCCGAGGGAGCCGGCGTTTGTCCACAGACAGCTTTCCGGGTCATGTGGCCAGCAGGACTAAACTGCTTCTGGTGCAATGGAACGCTGTGACGGAAGCCAGAGCACATGGAAACACCATTTACCTTAATGCCACAGCGGTACCTATTTATCTACTTGCGCTGGTGTGCTTTCGAACTGCAAGGTTGGCAGGAGCTGGGACAGAGCAACAGGAGCTCACTTCGTCACAGGGATTCGAACTGCTGACCTTCCGATTGGTAATCCCAAGAGGCTCAGTGGTTTAGACCACAGCGCCACCGGCATCCCAACTCGAGATCGCTTTACCCCACAAGTGCTCACTCGATTGCTTCGATCTGCAAAACTGGCACAGCTACAGGTGCCAAGCAATTTCCATTCTGAAGTTGTAAGAACTTGTTTAGTGTGGCAGCACTAAACAGGTTCTTACAACTTACAGGCTGCTTGGACAACTGAAACCGACCACCTGTCTCCTTGATCCTTGCCCATCCTGGCTGATAAAAGCGAGCCGGGAAGGGCTGGGCGATGGGCTCTGCGGGGTGGTGAATGCTTCCCTCTGTGAGGGAGCCTTCCCAGACCCACTGAAAGAGGCGGTCATTAAACCGCTTCTTAAAAAAACATCTTTAGACCTGGCCAATTTGGCCAACTATTGCCCAGTCTCAAATTTACCATTCTTGGGCAAGGGGATTGAGCGGGTGGTTGCCAAACAGCTCCAAGCATGCCTGGAGGATGCGGACCATTTGGATCCCTTCTAACCTTTCGCATGCTGCTTTAATTTTTGTTGTAGCATTTTGTAAACTGCTTTGACTGTGTATTAGTCTCTACAGCCACAGCAGGCGTTGTAACCTTCCAATAGTTTGACTTCATCCACAAAGGCACAGCCCTCCTTTGTCCCCCGAGACAGACGGATGCCAGCAAGAATATAGGCATTTGTTCCCCATAAATTTCAATCCTTGGTGAGGTCTACATTGAAAGAATACATGACTGAATTTGGATTGGTTGATGTTTGGCGCATATCACATTATAGAAAAGGTGGCTATATATATATATAATCAGTTCATCACAACTGTTTGAGAACAGAATATGAACAGAATATTTTCTGGCCCTTTCTCCATTATTACAGCATGTTACAACACGTTGAATCGGTACAATTGCTTTTTCACTATCTTGCTAGGCAGTTATCTGATAAGGTAAAAACCTCTGGCATGTGGTGTTTAAATATCTCACTCTTCGATGATGAGAATTTTAGAACACAGGTGGGTGCTGACCTCCAGGGATTATTCTTATTGCTAATGTGAGCTGATGTTGCTTTTCTTTTTCCTTTCTGTTATATTTGCAAAGAATACACACACACACGCACCAAGGACAGCATTTTGCAATAGCAGCAAACAGAAGGGAAATTATGTGCCAGAGTTTTAGCATGAAAAAATGAAATTGGGGAGACACTTGATAGTCCCATGGACTGCAAGAAGATCAAACTTCTCCATTCTGAAGGAAATCAGCCCTGAGTACTCACTGGAAGGACAGATCCTGAAGCTGAGGCTCCAAGACTTTGGCCACCTCATGAGAAGAGAAGACTCCCTGGAAAAGACCCTGGTGTTGGGAAAGATGGAGGGCACAAGGAGAAGGGGACGACAGAGGACAAGATGGCTGGACAGTGTTCTCGAAGCTACCAGCATGAGTTTGACCCAACTGCGGGAGGCAGTGGAAGACAGGAGTGCCTGGCGTGCTCTGGTCCAGGGGGTCACGAAGAGTCGGACACGACTAAACGACTAAACAACAACAAAGTCTAGGATGCAGCTAGAAAAGGAATATCAGCTCTTGTGGCAAGGTCAGGGCAATATGATTTGCAGGCACCGTTGCACAAGAACTGCTCATGCATGAGGATCCTCTGGGTGAATGATGGCCTGTGAGAGCACGAGGCTTCAGGCTTGGGATCAACATTATATTGGAATTTGGCCATTTGCAGTTGGGTTCAGAGGTGAGAGGGCCACAATTAAACGAACACCGCTGACTTTTCCTCTTGCAGTTATTTAACATGTTTGAAATGTCAGGGATGCGACAGAAACAATTAATCCATAGGCAGAATGGAGGCGAGGGCTGCAAAGGTTCATCGCTCAGACCTCTAAGTTGCCCCGTGAACTATGGATTCATGATTCATAAGCAGTCCTTGCCGGAAGGGTGAGGGTCGGGGAGTTTTGTTGATTTTGAGTTGCAAAGAAAGAAAGAAAGAAAGAAAGAAAGAAAGAAAGAAAGAAAGAAA